>MVGT01003947.1:1217645-1249107 GCA_002174775.1 Macleaya cordata
GTTTTCTCCTTAAAAAAATTTATGACTTCGTCCCTAATCATATCGTACCAAAATTTTTAACCCTATCAAAATTTAATTTAAAAGTAATAATTAAAATGGATGGCCTATACCTTATAATTATTTTTGATTGATATGATTTTTGGTAAGGATGATCTTCTCATATTAAATTTAATAATTTTCACAAAAAAAGAGAGAGAATTAATAATTACTTGATAAATGTCATATGTTAAATTTTTTTTAATCTAGTTAAACTTTAGTTTTGAATGATTCGTCCGTTTAAAAAACCGAAAACCCCTAAAAAATCCGAAATTTAGAAAAAACTGAAAAATCCAAAAAATCTAAAAAACCGATGGTGTGGTTTTGGTTCTAAAAAAAACCCATCATGGTTTGGTATAGCTTTGGTCCTCCTAAATTTATTAATGGTTTGGCTATGGGTTTGACAAAAAAACCAACCAAACTGAACCGTGTGCAGCCCTAAGATGGCCCAACCAATGGCGGCCCAACTTGTTTCACCAAACGTAACTTTCGAAGGACCATGTTAGCGTGTCACCCAAAAAATATGGTGTCACGCGACACCAATAGGTTAGATCCACTCTAAAGTTTGATTTTTAGTAAGAATGATCTCTTCACCACATAGATTGTTCTCATAAAAAATCAACCGATTCTAAAAACTTCTAACCATATCATAAGCTGATTTCAATCAACGGCAAGAAATAAACGACGAGGAATAGAGTCAACTTTATATAGGGTTAAAAGTTTTAGAATCAACTGATTTTTTGTGAGAACGATCTATATGGTAAGGATAGCATTCTCACCAAAAATTAAACTTTGGAGTGAGCCCTAACGCCTTGGTGTCGTGTGACGCCTTATTTTTTGTCACGCTAGCGGGGTGCACTTTCGAATCAAATAACTCCCTCTAATTAACTTCTTAATTGTGGGGTCTAAAGTTTAATTTAGTGCATAATTTTCACCCCACACTATATATCGTAGGGTAGTATGGCTTTATTTTTTTGGCATAAATTTGAGCTCTGGCTATTTATTAATACGCACGAGGGCACGATCAATCCCTAGTATTTATTAAAAGCAGCTAGCAATTGTGATTATGTTATTTGTATATCAACTGGTCGAACGGTATAGGTTGTTTCCACATCCAATGGGCGGGCCAACTTCATATTCACCGACCCCCACTTTCAAATAAAACGACTCCCTCTACTTGACTTTTTGGTCATGCTACCTTTTAACACTATTTTCACCCAACATTGTAGTGTGGGGTAGCAAGATTCAGTTATTTAGCATGAATTTGAGTGTTGGCTATGATCTTGTTGTCCATATATCCCTTGATTTAATGACACAGGTTGTTGCCACATCGAACATGGTATTCACTAATCGCCATGAATCAAACGGCTTCCTCTACTTAACATCTTGATTGTGGGGTAGACATTTTAATTTAGCACATAATTTCTCCCCATGCTATAACGTAGGGTGGCACGACTTGTTTTTGGGCATAAATTTGAGCACTGGCTATTTATGGTTATACACATTTTATCCCTAATATTTTTTGAAACTCAATCCAGCTGCCAACTATGATCATGTTATCCCCCACGGGTCGAGCAGCACAGGTTGCTGCCACGTCAACTATAAGCTCTACCTACCAACAGTAGGCGGGCCATCCTGATATTCACCAACCCCACTCTCAAATCAAATGGCTCCCGGTGCTTAACTTTTTTATCGTGCAGTCTAAAATTTTAGCGCATAATTTTGCCCTATGTAGTAGCATAGGGTAGCACGACTCTGTTTTTAGGCATAAATTTGAGTAATAGCTATTTATGAATACACACACCTTGTCACTAATATTTAATCCAATTGCCAACTATGATTATGGTATCCCCCACAGGTCGTACAACACAGGTTGTTGCCACGTCAACCATAAGCTCTGCCTACAAATGGGTAGGCCATTTCTGTATTTACCAACCCCACTGATCTCAAATAAAATGGCTCCTGTTGCTTGACTTTTTTATCGTGCCGTCTAAAGTTTTAACACACAATTCCACCCCGTGGTATATCGTAGGGCAGCACGACTCCTTTTTGGGGCATAAATTTGAGTAGTGGCTAGTTATGAATACGCACGCCTTACCACTAACATTCATTGAAACTCAATCCAGCTGCCAACTATAATCATGTTATCCCCCACGGGTCGAACAATACAGGTTGTTTCTATGTCAACCATAAGTTCTACCTACCAATGGGCGGGCCATCCCGGTATTTACCAGCCCCACTCTCAAATCAAATGGCTCATGTTGCTTGACTTTTTGATCGTGCAGTCTAAAATTTTAGCGCACAATTCCACCCCGTGCTATAGCGTAGGGTAGCACGACTCCATTTTGGGGCATAAATTTGAGCAGTGGCTACTTATGAATATGCACGCCTTATCACTAACATTTATTGAAACTCAATCCAGCTGCCAACTATGATCATGGTATCCCCCACGGATCGAAAAATACAGGTGGTTGCTACGTCAACCATGAGCTCTACCTACCAATGGGCGGGGCATCCCGGTATTTACCAACCCCACTCTCAAATCAAACGGCTCTCGTTGCTTGACTTTTTAATCGTGCAGTCTAAAGTTTTAGCGCACAATTTCACCCCCGTGCTATAGCGTAGGGTAGCATGACTTCGTTTTTGGGCATAAATTAGTGGCTATTTATGAATACGCACGCCTAATCCTTAACATTTATTGAAACTTAATCCAGCTGTCGATTATGATAATGTTATACCCCACGGGTCGAACGGTACATGTTGTTTCCATGTCAAACCATAAGCTTTACCTACCAATGGGCGACCCATCCCAGTATTCACCAACCCCACTCTCAAATCAAAGGGCTGTCACTGCTTGACTTTTTGATCATGCAATCTAAAAGTTTTAGCGCACAATTTCACCAGCTGTTATAGCGTACAATAGCACAACTCTGTTTTTGGGCATAAATTTGTGCACTAGCTATTTATGAATACGCACGCCTTATCCTTAATATTTATTGAAATTCAATCCGGCTGCCAACTATGATCATGTTATCCCCCACGAGTCAAATGGTACAGGTTGTTGCCACGTCAAATATACGCTCTACCTACTTATCAATGGGCGGGCAATCCTGGTTTTCACCAACCTTACTCTCAAATCAAATGGCTCCCTCTACTTGACTTTTTGATCGTGCGGTCTAAAGTTTTAGCCGTTGTGGGCATAAATTTTAACACGGGCTAATTATGAATAAGATTAATGAAAAACTCAATCCAACGGTGAACTAGAATCCTACTTATCCAAATATCCATTAATCCTACAGCGCATATTGTTGCCGCGTCGGTCACTAAAGGGGGACCCCAGAAATGGCGGGCCAGCCTGGTCTCCACCAACTGCCAGAAAGGAGTACAGTAAAACAAAATCAAATTATAAATTAACCAATAACCTCAATTCTCAACCGTCAAAATCTAGGGTTTCATAAACCATAAAAGTTGAAACTCAAAAAACTCCCTCTCAGGCGCTCGACCCAAACAGGTTTCCCTCCCTTTTCAAACTCTTAAAATATTAGAATCTATAAAAACCCTAATTTTTCTCCCACCAAACTTAAAATCTCCCTCTGCAATTTCAATTCCCTCTTTCTTTCCTCCATAAAAATGCCCTAGATTTTGAAAAATCTCTTAGGGCATCAAAATTTATTGAAGAGTTCCAATCAGAAGCGTTTTTTCTTGATTCACCACTGGTCATCAATGGAGTCTGAGGTCGTCTCAGAACCTGACCAAGTTTCTTCGTCAACACCTTCACCATCTTCTTCACCAGAAAAAACCCTAGATTTCGATGATCTTCCCTTTTTGGAAGAACCCAATCGATCACCATCTCCTTCATCTCCACGACCTTTTTATGGTCCTTATTTCCCGGAAACGAACCCTTATTTACCTTCTTCTAGGGTTTCTTTTCCAGAATTCTTCAAACCACCACCTATGATAGGCGCGGGACTTTACAATTTGGGGAATACTTGCTTTCTCAACTCGGTTCTTCAGTGTTTTACGCACACCGTCCCGCTTTTGCAGAGCCTTGCTTCCATCAATCATTCAGTTCCCTGTCGTCGTAAGATCATTCAACTTTCTTAATTTTGATTTTGTTGGGGCTCGTTTGCCTTCTGTCTTGGTTCTTTTATTTCCGTTTTAAGATGATCTTTTATTTTTTCTTGCTTTAATTGTAGGTGATCGCGAAGGATTCTGTGTAATTTGCACTCTTCTCGAGCATATCGAATATTCTTTGCTCTCGCCTGGAAGAATTATCTCGCCTTTCAAATTTGTTGATAATCTAAGCAGTATCCTTTTTTTTTCCAACATCATTCCTGTGTTATACTAAGGAGAATTTTCTTTATTTTTTCCAGTTATTTGTTCTTATTTTGTTATTTGTTTTGGCAATTTGATAAGCCATGATTTGATTTAGGTTTGTTTATTGCGAGTGATCTGAGCCAAAAAATGGTTTTGGTTTGTTTTCCTCTGATCAAGATTTGATTTATTTTTCTTGGACCACTTTTTGTTTTTTGTTTTAATGATTTTTGGACCACATATTAGTTTGATTACTCTGAAACCTGAAACTGTTTCTGTTAAGATTAAAATTTTTCTCAAAAACAGTGCTTTATAACCATCCGATTGTTAGAGATTCTCTCTCTCCATGTCCGAATTTGGCTGGATCTTTTTGATTTACTAGGTATTTTCTCTTCAGTAATCAAAAGAAAAGTACAAATTGATTTTTTGAGTTAAAAGAATTATTCCCATTTTTCTTCTACTAGCAGTGTGGTTAATTAGGAAGAGTTTAATGTACTGATATGATCCAAATGATATTTATCCCATGCATATGTGAATTCAGCAGCTTTATATGATTTGAGATAATGTCTTAATCTGCCGGTAGGTGTACGTCTATTGGCTCCCTGGTTAATAATCCAAGTGAGGGAAAACAGAAGTTTGTTGGGTCAATATTTTAATATGCTGATAGTTTTCTAGAACTCTGTACTGCCTTTGTGATCCTTGACCTAGCAACTTGCCAGATTTATCTTCTTTGTTCCAGAGATTTCAGCAGGAAGATGCCCATGAGTTTCTTCAATGCTTGCTGGATAGACTTGATAGTTGCTGTGTGGATATTGATTCACAAGTTAACAATTCCTCTCCTCAAGAGGACAGTTTTGTAAAGAAGATTTTTGGCGGTCGTCTCAAAAGCCAGGTATATTTTCAAAAATTTGATCCCAGTGGTTCTCTTATATGTTAGTTGTAGTGCGTCTATTTAACTCATTTATATGCTCTGCAGACTCATGCTACCATATTTAGAGTGCCTAACATAGAACTATCATTAAGTTCTTTTATGTGGACTATAGCTAGAAAATGAAATGGTTTAGGAGACATTGTGGTTCCATCAAAACTATTTTAGGTGACAAAAACTTATAACCCTATAATTTATTTTTCAATTGATGACATTTTATATTCATTTCAAGGATAGAATAGTAAAAAAGGACATTTTATGTTCATTTGAAGGGTAGAACAGGGAAAAGTTTCTGGCTTCAGATAACTGAATGGAACGTTGCTCCATATTAATATAGTTTTGGTTGCATGGTGTATGTATATTCTTTTTAAAGTAGAGAACTTTTGCCTTTTGCTGGGAATCCACTTTAAAAGATTTTCAATGTTAACCACTTGACCTTCTTGGTGTAAGGTATCCAATATAATGTATAAATCTATATAATCCAATCTAACTTGTTTTTTTTTTTTAAAAAAAAATTTTATTTATTTTGTGAGCTGCATTGATTGTTTCCTGGCATTCCTCATGTATTCTTGCATGTTTTCTAGATAAATTTGAGTCTTATGTTATTCCTTGTGTGTAAATTTCAGCTTCAATGTTGTGACTGTGGTCACTGCTCGGACACTTTTGAGCCCCTGATTGATCTGAGCTTGGAGATTGAAGATGTAGATACTCTTCCAGATGCTTTAAAATCATTTACTAAAGTTGAAAAAATTGAAGATTCAGAAACAAAGTTCACTTGTGAAAAATGTCAGAAAGAAGTATTGTTAGAGAAGCGGTTTACAGTGGACCAAGCTCCCTCAGTTGCAACGTTCCATCTTAAGAGATTCAAGAGTGATGGCTTCTATGTCGAGAAGATTGACAAGTACGTTGAGTACCCTTTAGAACTTGACTTGCAACCCTTCACTAGCAGCAATGACCTTGATGTAAGTTTAGAAATTCAGTACTTATGTTCATATGATAATCCTCTTTTGCTGAATGTGGTTTTTTTAGATGAACTAATTTCATATATGTTCTTTCTATTTTGCTCTTAACAGGCAAGCTTGAAGTATGAACTTTATGCGGTTGTTGTGCATATTGGTCTCTCAAATTCCTCCGGGCATTATTTTTGTTACATCCGTTCATCTCCACAGACATGGTACCGGATGGATGATTCCAAGGTAAGATTCACAAAAATATCAGTTTTTAGCAAATCACTCCACTTTTTTGTATCAAGACAATGAAATATACCATTGAGATTCGATTAAATTATATTTTCTGTGTTCTGTAGGTCTTAAGGGTAAGGGAGGAATATGTTCTTAATCAGGAGGCTTACATTCTATTCTATGCAAGACAGGGTACACCCTGGTTTTCAAGCTTCTTCATGGATATACAAAAGCAAACTACAGGTTTCAGTACTTCCCCAAATTCTGTCTTAGATAATCTGGACCCTATCCGCACTCCATCTCCTGGAGCAAGTAAGATTATTGCTGATGTCGAAATAAGAGAAGACAGGGAAAGAGTTTCTAATCCATCTTTAGGAGAAAGTAAGATTATCGGTGATGTGGAAACAAGAAAAGATGAGGAAAGAATCTCTACTCCACCTCCTCCTCTCGGAAATTGCAACTTTGAGGTTGTGAAAGACAGAGTTGGTTTAGAGGACTCTCCTAAAACACCGACACCCAGATCTCCTAGCCCAGATATATATTCAGAAGAGCCACCAGGTAAAGCCATTTTCCATTTGCTTTATATTTTTCTTTACTAATAACGTTACTTTCAATTCTCTTCTCCATATATCGTATATGGTTGCAAAAAGAAAGCAAAACACTGATATTATAAAGTGGGTTGTAAGTTGCAGGTGTTAGTTACAACATTCCACGTGACCATCTGAAAATGATGGAGGAGGAGATACCTTGTAGGAGATCATCAGCTAGCAAGGCAATGGAGGACTCGAAGAGACAGGAGGCATTAAGATTGACAAGGAGCATGCCTTCGTCAAGGGCCATGAGATTAAGGGCGTGTCTGGGGAGTCCTAAAACTGAAGGGTCTTTGAAGAGGAAGAAACATAAATCTGAACGTTCATATGATTCAGTAGGTAGTACTGGCATCTCTCCTTTGGGTAATCACCGGAGGAGGCTCATAATAGATTTCTAGTGAACTGAACTGCACAGAGAGCCAAAAGAAGCTGACTGATGTTGTCGTGTCGTTTTGGAGTTAATATACCAGATAACTCTCTTGACTCCTCATAAGTAGTGTCCTTTTTTGAGTTACATGTTCTAACTCATCATTATATAATTTGTCTTTACCTTTAACTTTGGGGTAGAGATCCAAAGCGGGGTTATGTTAGTTGTATAGGTGATGATTTTACTGCCTGTGTATATTTGCAATTTTCAGTTATAATTTGGTTCTTTTTTAGTTTCAGGTATAATTTGGTTTCAAGAAATCTCCTATTACTGTGTTTTCAAACTTGAAAAGTAAATTTGATTGAAAAATTGAGACCTAATTCAATCAATTAGCAAACTTGAAAAGAAAGTAAATTGGAACTCCATTTAAGTAGTTGATTGATGGTGAATCAAGGAAGGGATGGTGTGTGTAGTCTATAGATTTTTTACATCAAAATATTCAATTCGTAGTAGAGAAGAGTTCATTCCAATGCGTATTATTTATCCGTCTTCATTACTTTTGACAAAACAAAACCCTAAATCTCTCTCTCATTTGCCTGCCATCCCTGTAAATCTCCATCGACAACCAGATGCTGCAGCAAGAGAACAATGCTGCTATCAAGCCAGAAACTGCGGAAGACCTTGAACGAAAGAAGAACAAGGAAGAAAAGGCAAAAGAGAAAGAATTAAAGAAACTTAAGACTAAAAAAAAGCAGAAGCAGCCCAACTCCAGGCACAAAAAACATCAAATGCCCCTAAAAAAAGTGAAAGGAAAAATGCAAAAAGAGATGCTGGGGAAGAAAACCCTGAGGATTATGTTGATCCAGCAACTAATCCTGGGGAGAAGAAACAGCTTTCTCGTCAAATGGCAAAGCAGTATAGTCCAGGTGCAGTTGAGAAATCGTGGTATGCATGGTGGGAGAAGTCAGGTTTCTTTGTGGCAGATGCTGCTAGCAGTAGTTCCAAACCTCCCTTCCCCCCCAATGTGACTGGGGCCCTGCATATTGGCCACGGTCTTACTGCTGCCATACAGGATACAATTATTCGTTGGCGGAGAATGTCGGGATACAATGTTTTGTGGGTTCCAGGGATGGACCATGCTGGCATAGCTACACAGGTGGTTGTGGAGAAGAAGTTAATGCGTGAAAGTAAATTAACCAGGCATGATCTTGGTCGTGAAAGATTTTTTTCAGAAGTTTGGAAGTGGAAAAATGAGTATGGAGGTACCATATTAAATCAGGAACCTCGGTTAGGTGCGTCTCTTGACTGGTCCCGTGAATGCTTCACAATGGATGAGAAATATCCAAGGCTGTGACTGAAGCGTTTGTTCGCCTTTATAGAGGAGGTCTTATTTATAGGGATCACCAGCTTGTGAACTGGGATTGCATCTTGTGGACGGCCATATCTGATATTGAAGTAGATTACAAGGACATTAAAGAAAGGACACTGCTGTTAGATGTTCCGGGGTATGAAAATTACCCAGTAGAGTTTGGTGTTTTGACGTCTTTGGCTTACCCTTTAGAGGGAGAATTGGGTGATGATATAGTCGTTGCCACAACTAGAGTTGAAACAATGCCAGGTGATACTGGCATTGCTATACATCCTGAAGACAAGAGGTACAGTCATCTTCATGGAAAATTTGCAATTCATCCATTCAATGGAAGGAGACTACCCATTGTTTGTGATGGAATCCTTGTTGATCCAGAATTTGGGACTGGTGCTGTTAAGATCACGCCTGCTCATGATCCAATTGATTTTGAAGTTGGGAAACGTCATAACCTTGAATTTTATCAACATCTTCACCGATGAGGGGAAAATAAATAGTAATAGTGGTTGTTCAGAGTTAGAGGGTATCCCACGGTTTAAAGCTCGTTGGGCTGTGATTGAAGCATTGCAGAAGAAGGGGCTTTATAGAGGTGCTCAGAATAATGAGATGCGTCTTGGCCGTTGTTCAAGAACGAATGATGTTGTGGAACCAATGATAAAGCCACAATGGTTTGTTAATTGTAATGGTATGGCGAAACAAGCTCTTGATGCCGTTATGGACGACAACCATAAGAAGATTGAGATCATTCCAAAGCAGTATACTGCTGAGTGGAAAAGATGGTTGGACAATATTCGCGATTGGTGCATTTCAAGGCAACTTTGGTGGGGACATCGAATTCAAGGAAACTTTGGTGCATTTCAGTCTTGAACAAAGCCAGTCTTGAATATCCAAGACCGTGTCAGCTCTTGAATCTAACCAGTTCTCTGATGCAGCCAGTGCAGTATATTCATGGTGGCAGTTCCAATTATGTGACATATTTATTGAAGTAATTAAACCTTACTTCGCTGGGGACAATCCGAAGTTTGACTGCGAAAAGATTGCTGCACGCGATACTCTTTGGGTTTGTTTGGATAATGGTTTGAGATTACCCCACCCATTTATGCCATTTGTGACAGAAGAACTGTGGCAGCGTCTTCCTCAAGCAGCCAGAAGCTTTGCCAAGAAGGAATCAATAATGATATCCGAGTACCCATCAGTTGTAAAGGAATGGAGTACAAATGAAGCAGCTATTGAATATGAAATGGATCTTGTTGAGTCTACTGTAAAGTCGCTTAGATCTCTTCGTTCTCAGTTATCTCCAAATGAAAGGCACGAAAGATGACTGGCTTTTGTAGTTTGCCGGACTGAGACAGTGGCAGAGATCATTAAAAGCCATGAATTGGAGATAGCAACTCTTGCTTCTTTATCAAT
Source organism: Macleaya cordata (assembly GCA_002174775.1). Lineage (NCBI taxonomy): Eukaryota > Viridiplantae > Streptophyta > Magnoliopsida > Ranunculales > Papaveraceae > Macleaya > Macleaya cordata. Next base: position 1,227,838 of record MVGT01003947.1, read on the forward strand.
ATCTAGGCTTGCTGAATGTGCTTTTTGTGAAGTTTTGGAAAAATCAATCAAAGTTTTAGAAACTTTCTTTTTCTTGTATTGATGGAACTTCTATTTTAAGTGGGTTTTAGAAACTTCATTTCTCTTATATTTGAGGGAACTTCTATTTTAGGTGGGTTTCCTTTTCATATTTAGTTAAGATTCCCTTTTCCTTCTAGGATTGGGATACCTATTGAAGGCTATAAATATAGGAGTAGGGCATTAGCCTAAAGCATTCAGAAAAACAACATTAAGAGTGTGAGATCTCTTGAAAGAGTTGTGAGTCTGAGGATATAGAGAAGAGTGTGAGAGCAATATTGCAGAGAGAAGCAATATTGTAGAGAGAGAAGTTTGAGAAGCAAGCTAGAGAGAAGCTTGTGAGAGTAGTTGAGTGTGTGGCTTGCTTCGTAATCCCTTTGATCTTAGTGAAAGAAGTTGTTCTTTGCCGTGGACGTAGCCAAAGAGTGTTGAACCACGTAAATCGTTTGTGGTGTGTTTCTATTTCTTTTCTCTATTATTTTCGTGTTAGTATTTGCTTGTCATTGTTTGTGGTGAATCCTAAGCATACAGCGGGCGAAAATCCTAACAATTAGTATCAGAGCTTTTGGTGATCAACAATGGCAGCTTTTGCTACGATTGGAGATCGGAAGATGGTAATAGAGAAATTTGATGGAAAGAAGAATTTTTCTTTATGGTAACTTCGGATGAAAGATGCCTTGGTTCAACAAGGTCTAGATGATGCGTTGCGTGGGAAAGAAAAGAAGCCAACAAAGATGGATGATGAGAAGTGGGAGATTATCAATTCAAGAACGGTAAGTATTATTCGTTTGGGATTATCTGATTAAGTTGTGTATGATGTGATGGAGGAAACATCTGCAATAAAATTATGGAAGAAGTTGGAGAACCTTTACATGGCTAAAAGTCTCACCAATCGATTGATTTTGAAGCAACAAATGTATTCTTTCGTAAAAGAAGGGGGTGTAGATTTACACACCCATCCAGGTGAGTTCAAATGAGTTCTTTGTGATTTATCTAATGTTGGCATTAAGTTAGAGGATGAAGATAAAGCAGTTCTTTTGCTTGCGTCATTACGTCGTACTCATAAGCACTTGATTAAGACTCTACTTTACGGTAGAGACACTATCACTTTAGAATAATCAAAGAGTGCTATATTCTCTGATGAAAAGTTTGAAGAAGCGGAAGAGAAACATGATAAGTCACTTGGTCTATTTGTTCAAGGAGGGAAGAAGAGTGGAAGTGGTACATGGAAGGGTGGAGCTTCGAAAGAGAGAAAATCAATCATGGAGTTGGAATGTTTCTACTGTGGAGTGAAAGGGCACATAATACGAGATTGTCCTGAGAAGAAAAAGAAAGAAGAGGAGAAGGCAACGGCTGCTATAGCCATTGAAAAGTCAGATGATGAGGATTGTGGAGAGGTCCTGTCAATTATCGATAAAGAAACGAAAGCGAAAGAATGGATTCTTGATTCTGCTTGTTCCTATCATATATGTCCTCATAGAAAGTGGTTTACCTCCTACATACCTGTAGTTGGTAAAGTCTTTATGGGTGACAATGCGATGTGTGATGTGGTAGAGATTGGAACAATTAAAATCAGGACCACAAATAGTTTGTTGAAGACATTGACTGGTGTGCGTCATGTTCCTAGTGTGAAAATGAATGTAATATCCTTGGGTGCGCTGGATTTGATGGGTTGTCAGGTTGATGTGAAGTATGGGCTCATGAAAGTTAAAAGGAATTCTCATATCATATTCATGGCAAAGAAGGTTGATAATTTGTATTTCCTTTTAGGGAATACAAATTTTCGTGGAGTAGGTGGAGCAGTTGGTAGAGCCGTTGGAGCTAGTAGAGTTGATAGAGCAGGTGGAGCAATTACAAGAGTTGCAAAGGAGTGGAAGCTAGTGATGAAGTCTACCAAAGTGGTAGAAAATGAGATATTGAAGAAAGAAGATGTGGCTCAAACATATGTTGTGTTTGAGACATGCAAGCTTGAAGATGATGATGATGCGATGGTTGATGATGATGTTAGTGTGATTACCAAGATGGAGAGCAACTTGGGAGTTACTCAATGTGGATGATTGATGATGAAATGCAAAGACAACAATAAGATGAAGATAAAGGGATCAAAGAAGATTGAAGATGAAGCTGCAAGTATTTTACCAAAATGTGATGATGATGAGCGTGAAGAGAAGAACAGGTACGTGAAGTAGAGTTTTTTCCAAAAGGTGGAGATTTGTGAAGTTTTTAAAAAATTAATCAAAGTTTTAGAAACTTTCTTTCTCTTGTATTTGAGGGAACTTCTATTTTAGGTGGGTTTTAGAAACTCCCTTTCTCTTATATTTGAGGGAACCTCTATTTTAGGTGGGTTTTCTTTTCATATTTAGTTAAGATTCCCTTTTCCTTCTAGGATTGGGATACCTATTGGAGGCTATAAATATAGGAGTAGGGCATTAGCCTAAAGCATTCAGAAAAACAACATTGAGAGTGTGAGAACTCTTGAAAAAGTTGTGAGTCTGAGGATAGAGAGAAGAGTGTGAGAGCAATATTGTAGAGAGAATCAATATTGTAGAGAGAGAAGTTTGAGAAGCAAGCTAGAGAATAGTTGAGTGTGTGGCTTGCTTTGTAATCCCTTTGATCTTAGTGAAAGAAGTTGTTCTTTGCCATGGATGTAGCCACAGAGTGGTAAACCACGTAAATCGTTTGTGGTGTATTTCTATTTCTTTTCTCTATTATTTTCGTGTTAGTATTTGCTTGTCATTGTTTGTGGTGAATCCTAAGCATATAGCGGGCGAAAATCCTAACACTTTTGACATTGTAAACGAACACCTTTCTGTTTATCTCCATCTACAAGGATCACTCAATGCAGAGGCTGAACATGAAAAACTCATTAAAAGGTGGGATGAGATACAAAAGCAACATGAAAACTTGAAACAGAAGATGAGTGCTTTTGGTTATATACAGAAAGTCCCGGCTCATGTTCATGAAGAGAATGTCGCAAAGCTAGAGAAGCTCATGCAAGAACTTGAGATTGTCGAAGAAGCAAACCGGAATTTGGAAAGAACTCTCATTGAAGAAGCAAAAATGGATTGAAACAGTTGCCAAGCTATAACATTTGTTTGGTTATGGAAACTATGTCACAAAATTTTGAAAATTCTACAAGTATCTATCTATACTATTTTAGATTTAGAAGTTTCTTTTACTAATAATTCTAGTGTTAGCTAAATACTTACAATCTTCAATTTTTATTAGATTTTAGGATTTAGGACTTCTAATTTATAATTACTTACTATTTTCGATTACTTGCTATCCAATCCATTTGGGTTTATAAATATAAGGAATTGACTCCTCCCCTTTTAATCAGATTTGAATAGTTTTTTATAATTCTCGTGTTGCTCCTATTGTGTGAAATTAATGTTGTTCTTTTAGTAGCAACATTCCATTCGAAAAAATTCGAGAATGTCGATTTCTACGTTGAGAAGATTAAAAAGCATGTTGGGGTACCCTTTGGATGAACTTGCAGCAGCCATACATTAGCACCAATTAATGAGAATTTTAATTTAAGTTACGGAAATTCAGTCTTTGTGTTTGTAAGAATATTCCTAAATTGTACTTTTTTTTTTTAGATGAACTCTTGGATCTCAGGCTTTCATATTCCTCTTAGCATTATTTTTGCTACATTGGTTTTCATCTCTACAAAGATGACACTGGATGAATGAGTTAAAAGGTAAGTTTCACACAAAAGATTGCCTTTTTCCCTTTTTTTTGGAGCAAATTGCTTTTTCTATTCAGTATTAATTATCTATGGATTAATATTAAATCTACAGATTATATTTCTACCCTTAAGCAATAGATTTTTAAGTGAATACAGAATGGAAAAACAATTTGCTCCAAAAAAAAGAAAAAAATGTGATTCTTTATATGGATCTTACCTTTCAATCATCAATCCTGTGCCATGTTTGTGGAGATCAATGAATGTAGCAAAAATAATGACTAGAAGACTATGAAAAACCCAAGATGCACAACAACTGCATAGTCAAAAAAAGGCGCAAAAATAGGAATATTGTATGAACTTTTTGAGACTGGATTTTTTTTCAAAAGGGTACCCCAAATTCTTGTTAATCCTATTAATATAAAAGCCACATTCTTGTATCTCTTCTCTTCAATGGAATTTTGCAACTGAAGGAGCTTGGGTCCACTGTAAAACTACAGCTTCTCTGAAAATACTTCTTTCTCACATTAGTGAATTAAGAGATGGATCAACTATAGAACTCCATTGTGAAATTGGTTCATACCCATTTCTCTAAATCGTATTTAATTCATAAAAATTGTGAGAGACAATGAAATTTTCTATTGAAGTGAATCGAACTCATAGGATCCTATAACACTATGCCATAAAATAGTTATGTTCATGACACAAACAAATTGTATATATCATAAATCATCTTCATTATCATCTTTAGATTAGGTTACATAACTTCTTCTTCTTCTTTTGAGCTTTTTTTGTTTAAAAAATTTACGACGCACAATTCCTATAGAATTTACTTGATAAGTTATATTTTAGGTTTCGAAGGAACTTAAAGTAGATCGTGTTCTTTCAGTTGCAACATTTCATTTGAATATATTGGAGAATGATGTTTTCAATGTCAAGTAGATTGACAAGCATGCCTAGGTATCCTTTAGATTCATACTTGCAGGCCCTACACTAGGTGCAATGAGAATTTAAAGTATGAACTGTATGTGATTGTTGAGCGTGTCGGACTTTTATATTTTTTTGAGCATTATTTTTGCTCCATTCGTACGTCTCCACAAAGATGATACAACACGGATGACACAAAGGTAAAACCCATACAAATGATCATTTTTTGGGGATACATTTTTCAAGTGAATATTGAATTGAAAATTTTGATTTGGTAAAAAAAAGAAAAGAAAAAAGAGTGGTTTATTGTGAATCTTTTACTTTGTGTGATCTATCGATGCCATGTTTGTGGAGATTAACAGATGTAGCGAAAAAAAAAATGACCAGAAGAAGGAAAACCCAAGATGCCCAACAACAAAAACATAAGAGTTCATACTTTTAATTGCGCCTGTTAAGAGCAACATTTTTAGGAATATTTGTATGAACTCAGAGACGGATTTTCAGAACTGCCATTAAAATTCTCAATACTGGTAGTGTAGGGCAACAACAATAAGTATAGTTCCAAAGGGTACACGCCTTCTTGTCAATCTTCTCGACATAGAAACCATCATTCTTGAATCTTTTCAGATGGAATTTTGCAACAAATAGCTTGGTTCTACTGTAAAACTTGAACAATAGTTGTTTCTGACATTTTACATAATCAACATAAATCCGCTTATCATATTTTTCTTGCTTGTAAAATAGATAGCATTCCAACACGGCTTCGTTATGGATCTTGTCTTGGTGAGCATTTTTAGTGTGCACATTACATTCGACTCAATAGGATCCATTAACTCCAAACAATGAAGAATCTAAACTAGGGCATGTATAGGTGGAGAACAACTTCTGAGTTGTAAACTCGTAGGGTCTGGATATCACAATATGAACCTAATTTCAATCATCCAACTGCTGCAAATTCAATGATGTGACCCATTCGTTTATGAAGTCAACTTATTCATGTATCAGCAGGTTTACAATTGTTGGATGACAAGCTCAAGGGTTTGAATCTTCTGTCAAAACTTGGTGTCCCAGGATTCGGACCCATACAAAAATCTCAGTCCACATTTACAAGTTGGTCAAGCTGATAAAAAGTATGTATATATATATTATAAGTTTAATTAAACATAATATCCTTCCCAATCACAAAAACAAGGCACAGCCTGACAATTAAGTAGCTGGAGCTGGAAAAGTATAAATCTTATTTTTCACCTTATGAAAGAATTTTTACGATACTCTTTTGTTTTTTTTTTTCTCTGACATCTAGTTAACATATTCTTTGGCATCGTAGTAAGAAAGTTCAAACTTTTTTTCTTTCCTAACATGCACAACCATCAGTAAAACTGAAGAATGATGGTCAGCACCATTCATCAGAGGATTCTATCTTGAAGATCTGTTATGAAATTGGAGGCGAGAGAAGTGAGCTTCTTCCCTGTTTCTCCTGCAATATTCTTGAGGGAAGAGATATCCTGTGATGCCTGTTAAAACACACAAAAAACAAAAAAAGAGTTAAAAAATCTTAACTTCCCGCAGAAACCAGAAATTATCTAGAGCCTAAATCACTATAAAATGACATTCTAAGGTGACAATCACACCACCAACTAAAAATTCAAATGGAAAAGGAAGAAATTGAACAAGAAGAGGCAGGGAAATGAAACAAGACAGATTTACAATAAAAGCACTGCAACAGGTTACCTGGAAAGAGAGTCGGTTGATGAGTTCAGTTGCAGTCAAGTCAAGCCGTGAGTCATCCATGTCATTACCAAAGAGATCAGCGCTGGATATGGCTGTAGAACTCTGCAACCAATGATATACAATTGAACTGATCGGTCAGAAATCCATTCAACCAAGAGAAAGCTAAAACAATCTACCATTAAACTAACATTAAAATACTTGCATTGTTGCTTGAAAATAATGAATGACACCCACAGCCTTTTACAGGCTTTACAATCCAGACGTTCCACTCCAGGAACTCTTTCATAGAGGGATGGGAAATTACAAGTTCCCAAGTATTTTGGCACAAGTCAAGTCTTCCATTTTGCGAATTTATTATATTGATTCTGAATAAACGCAAATACGCACCGAAAATTTCTGCAAGGACACTTGAGCTTCTGTTTCAGCTTTCTGCTGATCCCCAAAAAATTGAGCAGATGAAATCGATTTTGCATTTGAAAACTTCTTCCTTGCTTCATCCGTTTCTTGTATCTGTACATCACAAGATGTTAGAAACACAAGTCCACAGAGACACAAAACAGCAGTTAATCAGTAAAACGAACAGATGATGGTAAGGTAATTGTTCTATATGAATATATTATTATATATTGATAAAAAATTAGGACCCTCAATGACACGGAGTAGCAAGGAAGCCATTTGTGGAAATATGTTTCAAAATCAAGTAATAGGCCTAATCCGTGAGAAGATAATTAACTCAAGACACCGCTCCTTCCCATTTTTCTTATATTTATATTATTTTTCAAAAAGGGGCCTAACCGTTACGTGGCTATTTCAGTTAGGGCCTATAAAAAGAAAGAAAAAAAGAGACAGAAAATCTATATTCTATAACTATAGCAGAAACTTTTAACGCTTACGTGGCTATTTCAACATATAGAGCACCACATCAGCATAAAAGACAAACTCAACCTGTATTATTATTTTATAAAATTTAAAATATAAAAAATTAGCAAAAATATAGAAGAATAATATATTATTTAAGAAAGGCCCGTGCCTTGCTTGGGTTACAGCACTGCACTAGGTATAATAGAAGTTGGACATGCACACATAAACTTTCGGAATCTGATCTAACCACAACAATAGGTCACTTTGGCTCATGGCACTAACCAGTTCTGTATCACGAGATCCCCACAGTTACCTAAAACGTAAATATGGTGGCGTTTGTTTTTCTTACAATATAAGAATTAAAGTGGAGAGAGAAAGAGTCACGTAAGTGACTGGATTCAACTACTTCCAGAATTCAGAATATAGACCAAAATAAAAATTCTTATCTATTTTTAGTTTAAGTAGACTTCACCTGTATATTTAGACTCTTTGAAAGTGCTTTTTATAGCTCTTGAATCACCAAAGTACAAAATTCAATGCAAAAACAATACATTTACCTGTACTTTTGACGAACTGGAGGTAGCTTTCTTCTGGAATCCACTATCCATACCAAATTCAGCAAAGAAGCTAGATGATTTTGGTGGGGAAACATGACCACTAACTTGTCTGCCTCCTGAACTGATCTCAGCAGACTGGACATTCTCTACATATTCAAAACGAGAAGGGAAATATGAGCCTGACGTTGTGGTTGCACTAGCTGAGGTGGTAACTACAGGAGCTGGTTCCTCTGGCTTCTGGTCATAAAGACTCTCACTTGGCTGCATGTAAGAATGTAGTCTTTAGTCAATAAACATACCCTCAAACAAATTATAAGTTACATTTGGATTTGAATCTTCTCAATGCATATTTCTTGATATTAATGTTCCATTCATAAATGCATGTGCCTACCTTTGTGGTGAGTTTTCGGACACCAAGCCCTGAAGACTTATTCCCAGTTCGTTTTGCTCCCAAGGGCTTTTTAATAGAACTCGTAACGACAGTATGACTAGGAGCTTTAGGTGAGGAAGAGATTTCAGAAGTTTCATTCTTTTCACATGAGCTTCCCTTTGAAACGTCTGCAACCTTGACATCAGGAAGTCCATTTGCTGCCTTTGGTGACTGAGAAGCAACAGGAGATGAGGGTAAACCAGCCTCTTCAGCAGAGCTTTTTGCAACTTCTTTTGAAAGTATTTGCCTATACAAATCAGCAGCTCTTGATGTGTACTTTGCCTCAATTTTTCCCCCATCAGTCCATCCATGCTGCTTGAAAAAAACTTGTGCACGGTTGTTTCCTCCAAAAGTCATCATCTTCAACTGCTCTGGAGTCCATGAGTCTAGATTTGTGGACCTAAGTAAAAATAAAAGAAGTTTGTTATTCCCAAATTGTTATAAAGTGCTTAAAAGTAATTCCCGGTAGAATATCAACATTTTTGAATGATTGAAGCACAAAAACATGCACGTATCATGTGGAAAGTTTGGTTCACCTCAGGAAGATGGAAACCTGATAAGATTCAAACAACAGTTTAAGGATAACAGAAAGATGGAACCGTACATCATATCCTTAAGGACCATATTCTCCTGTTAAAGAGTGTTTTCAAATACTTTTTACTATGTCAACTTAATTCCTTTTGGCATCCCTATCACCTCTTGGAACCTTCAGTTATAACTATTCTATCATGAACCTTATCAGTAATATATCGCGTTGGAATAAAATACTAATCTTTATAACCAAAGTCCTATTTTTTAATTTCTTTAGTGGTAAAACTTATTGTGATATGTTGATATTTGATATCAATATAGTACTGCTCATTGGAAAATGAAATGTGTAGTCAAGTCAAGTTAACTAGAGGTATAAATTTCTATCTGAACTAACACATTAGTATGAAGACAATAGTCATAATTATAATCTTTACCATAGAATAAGGAACATAGTTAAATCACAAGATCTCATTTTTTTTTTTCATCTACGTCATTGGAACTCATCATAGAGGGATTCTACTGTTCTCTGAAAAGGCTTTTGGAGCTACAACTCGAGGCATGCCTCAAGCAGAGTATAAAATCTAGCCTTGAGGCTATCCCAAGTGTGCACTGAGGTTATGCCCCTTGCATGTGAGGCAGAGCCATGACACTATAACCTTGAGACACAGTGAAGCTACAGCCTCCTTTTAACAAAAAAAATGGGTCGCCAATTTTTTTCTAACAAATCTAAAATGTAAGATAGAAGCTAGAGTCTTACTTACGGTTATGCCTATTTAGTTACAAAATAACCTCTTTAGTTTTGTTAATTGATTCTAATGCTTTCAAGATATTTCAAAGAATCATATATTTTATGTGTGTTGAAAAACAAGGCTTACGCCTGAGCACGACCTAAAAGCCATCTAATGTTTTTTTAGAGAAGCACAATCCTAAACCAGAAATTACTAGATTTGGCCAAGCACCCTCTTGATCATAAATTAAATTTCTTGTAGGTCCACTAAAAGTCTAAAACTTCTGCTTACACCCCCTTCATGCTCTTGGGCCCTTACTCAATATCCTTTCGATCTTTCACAGCGTACAGCATCCAGGCTAAAACAGGCAGATTATTAAGAAACTCTATACCTTGTCTCTGTTGTTTTGGAGGCATATATGTATAGGAATGACATGTTTAGAATTCTTAAAGCGAAGTTGGAGAACAGTTTTAGACATGGTTATTGCAACTCAGACCTGCATGATCACTAAAAAGATAAAAGACAAAGTAAACACGTCTAAGCCCATATAAATCCTATTCTACGAGTTCGTAATGACAAATCACCCTCTTTTAATGTTAATCTAGGGTAGTAACCCACACACATATTCAATGTCCAGGGAAAAAAAATTTCAATCCACCAGTAGTGGTGACTATGCCAAAAAAAACCTGGTCTTGACAAACATCAAAAACATAAAAAAAGAGAGGAACAATGTTAGGCAAATTACTTTTGCAATTCTCTAGGAGAGAATCCAATCCCATAAGTAGCAAAGCAATTGAATGAAACTGGATGTGAACAAAAAAAAACCCTAAATCGAGCATGCACCAAATAATACTAGTCAGGAAAACCTTAAAAAGTTCTGCAAGCAAGAAAATTCCAATAAGAGAAACATTATCCACAAACATAAGCTCCTAAAAACGCCTCCTTTTTGGGTGCAAGGAAGGAGATCCAAAAGAAAGTTACCTAACAAAGCTGATATGAACACCAAGACTACGATGAACAGCGGAGCAATCGATGCAAAGAAAAATCCCATACGTAACGGACGCCCATGTCGGATTCTTCGCATTGCAATCGAAACACATCTGAAACAAATAAGAACAAAATCGAATCAAAACGAATTGAAGCGAATGAAGAAATAAAAATTGAGATCCGAGTGAATTCCTTACAGATCTGATCTGAAATTATATTGAATCAGATCCTAAACAACACAAATCCAATACCGACCTTGTTGTCCGACTTCGCTTTCAGCTTTCTGAAAACAACCGTTTTGTCATTAAAACTCTCCGACGCCATGAGAGAGGAAGAAAGAGAAATAGAACAATTAAATTAGCGTTTCTGCAATTCTAGGGTTTCGCAGGGGGAGAGAGAGTCCCAAGAGGAGGAAGGGTTTTTGAACCAGAATTTTACCTCCTCTCTGGGGAAACGGAGAAGGGAAAATTTTACTAGTAAAACCGCAATTGTTGCTCGTCTTTTTATTTTCTTCTTAAATATTAATGTGCTGACGAAACTACCCCCAATATCCCCACCTAATTACAGTTAAAAATGCTTGGTGTTGTGGTGTTTGTCTTTGTGTTTGGTGTATCATGTGTCCCCTTGCGTGCAGCAATGTTTGCATACCCCAAGGCGTATAGGCATAAACTACTTTGTCTTTCTTTAATTTTTTTTATTTTTTATTTATTTTTAATGATTGTGTGCATGCTATTAAATGACCTTGAGTTTGATTGATAAGATCATTTCTCTATGAGCTACTATATTCTTATATGATGATCTCTTCATACTAAACTCGAAGTCATTAGAGGTCATCGGAGCATATACACATGTGACTCTATGCAACTTTTCCGGCTTAGTAGCCTTGTGTGCTATACAAAGCAAAACGTAAAAAGAAATTGAGAATAAACATTAGACCCCGTTCACTTGCAAATTAGTATTATTTTTCTCATTTTTTTTTACAATTAGAGATCGGCCCTTTAATCTGTCCAGCTGAATAGATTGGGGTGGCACCCAATATCAACGACTCATTGTGTATCTCTTTCTTATTATGGTGTGAGAATAAGTGGGTGTTAATAAAGAAATATATCTGGACGAAATAGATTAGACTAATAATGTGATTATTTTTTGCCACTAATTAGTGCCAGACTTACACAAAATACTCTTTATTTTTCACCACTAACTAGTGGTTATAAGAAGAAACCTTTTATATTTGGGCCGCAAACCCATTAAGTGGTAGTAAGCTATTTTCAATCACTTACTGCTACTTAATGGGTTGGAGGCCCAAAATTAAAGGTTTGCCTCTTACTACCACTAATTAGTAGTGAAAAAATAAAAAGTGTCTTGTGTGAGCTTGCCACTAAAGTGGGCATCTAAGACCATTGGTCCGGAAAAAAAAAGTAATTAATATTCTCAATTCTAAATAAACACATTACAGGATTTGTATGAGAGAAGCACACGCTATTACTCAACACTTTTTTTAACTATCGGTACCACACTTTATCTTTATCAATTAACGCCTACTCATTCTTACTTTGTGTGTACATTGACATGTGGAGATAATCCAACCGATGATTTTGATTTGCTTGACGAGAAGATTACATAAAATGAGGCTTTAAATCATCTACATAGGTCTCCCAAACCGATGTGAATAGAGAATAAGAATAATATGCGTGGCACAATTAATGCAAAATAAAGTGTTCATAACATGGACTGAAACCCTCTTTTACACAGACTGAAACCCTCTTAGGAGAGGGTTTCAGTCAGTTATCCAGGAGCATTGACTAAAAGAAAACATTTGTTAGATTAAATCCTAAAATATGTTTTGAGTAGGTATTTTTTGACAAATTTTTCCTTAAAAAAAATTAGAATGCACTACACCGTAGGAGCCGCGTTTTAACAATAGATATGTACAAAATCTTCATATTTGTTATATACTAGGTATATCGACGTGCCTCCGGCACGGCTCAAAACCTTGTCCATCCTCCCTACACGCGCTTCGTGGTTTGAATGTCTAAATGTGCTACGCACGTTTTTCCTACGCGCGCTTCGCGCGCACCACACGCATTAGGGTTTGGATATTCTATTCATTTAGCTCGTGGAAATTAATTGTCCATTCTCTCCACATGCGCTTCGCGTGCACCTACACACGCGCCTTTGGATCCACTCCACGTGACTCCACCGTCAAGTGTAAATCAGGTGTAAATAAATAACTATGGCCACGGGATACGTCTGGTATTTCGTAAAAGAAAATAAGGTTATTTTTGTCATTTATATAATAAATTGTTAAAGGTATAAGGGTATTAAAAAATAAAATAAGGTTATTTTAGTCATTTACTACCACGGGACATATCTGGTATTAAAAAGGTTATTTTAGCCAATTACTACTACAAGACACATCCGGTATTTTAGAAGCTTAAGATCGTTTTTGTTTTTAAAAGAAATATAGCTTGTTGTGGTTAAAGGAAATATAGGTTGTAACCTTTGATAGAAATAATTAGTCAGGAGAGGACAATATTGCCCCTATCCTGAATTGTATTATAGATTTTTAATTACGATGCATTTTAGGAATAGAAAAGGTTGTAAATCATATTAAAAAGCCAATTTTATCCTTACCTCCAACAGTTAGAAAATCTATATGTTATTTGTTTAAAAGAAAATAATTTCACGATCCCACGCTTAAAAAAAGTTTTATGCCCGACTCATATATAGCCGTTGGTATGTATTGACAGTTATTTTAATAGGGTGATCATCAAATGATTGTGTATAAGTCTTGCTTAAATTTTGTTTTTAAGCATGTGCAGGTGAAATAGGGACTCTTTGTTAAAAGTGGCCTAGTTTTTTTTTAGGGAAAAAGGTTGTATATTAAAAAAGAAGATGCAGAGGTTGAATCGAAAATACATCAGCCCCCAAAGAAGCTACATGGTGTTATGTTGACACAACAACATCCCACCTTACAACTAAATCCTAAAAAAAACAGCCCTTGAACATTTTGCCCATAGAGCCCCAAGCATACAACAACGATTTAACATTCAGAATCAGCATATGGACATTCTCTTCCTTCTCTTCGAACAATCTATTATTTCTCTCCTTCCATAGAGCCCATCAAATCGCGAACGGGAGAAGAGGCCAGATTCGTCTTCTACATTTCTTTCCCAGATTCTTCTTCCAAACCCTAATCATGTCTAGCACTCCCTTTGACATAACCCAACTGATTTTAAAATACATAAGGAAATAACACCATACCTCCCTCGCCATAGGACCAGGCCCGGCCCTGAACCAAACCACCACAAGCCATGCTTTGGGCCCCAAATTTTAGGAAGCCACTTAGGCCCAATACTTCAATAGTTAGACTATATGTTTCAACACAAGGGGCTACATCCTCCTAAATTTGCTTTGGGCCTCATACTTCTCAGGGCCGGTCCTGCATAGGACAATGGAGCAACATGTGATCTTCCTCTTCACTTTGCTAGCCATTTGGAATCCTCTTTTTCCATCTCTAACATCATTTGCACCTTATTTGCATATAAATTTCGCCTCAAACCGAGGTTCCAAAAAGTTCCTTCCTGACTTCTCAAACACTACCTAGCTCCAATTCAAGTAACGGCTTAATATGTACGTGCAGCTAATTTAGAGAAATTTAATAGCTTCTTAAATCAGGTATATATATAGGAACCAAATACATGTGAACAGTGTTTTAAGTCTTGTGGTTGTTTTGGGGAGAGATGATCACGTACATGTGAGCTACCAGTGTTTGAGGTGGGGATTCGATGAGATCTTACTCTTTTTTTTTCCTTTATTCACCAAAATCTCTTTAAATTAATTAATGTGGAAATAATTAATAACGTAGCATTAACGCCTACAAAAAAAATAGAACTAATTAACGTAGCATTAACGGAATTAAGTTTGGATGTTGGTATGTACGTGTCATTGAAACCACCTAGGGCTTGGGGAGATTAACGCAAACATGACAGATTTAAGGGCTTATTTTTTTTTGCTTTTTTTTGTTTTTCTTCTTTCTTCCACCCTACTAGCTTTTTTTTTTTTATATATTCTGTCTATTTTACACATGTCTTATTTAAACACTTTGCTTACACTTTACGTATGGATCCATATAGTAAAAATTGAAAGGCTAATTTTTTGTGACAATAATTTTCACCTCTTGCAGGTCTCACGTCATAATATCGAAAAGATATAAGTGCTTAGTTTATCAAGAAATTAACCAAATCATACGTGCGTAATTTAATAGCTCACTATTCACCTGTGAAATGACAGATTGTCGAGCGCGTGTAGGGGGGTCACTACGTCAGCTCGCATTTCATAGCAGGGTGGAACGTGAGATTTCAACAATTATTAAAGTCTTAATTTAAAGTGAAAAAATATGTAACAACCATGAGATCGAATTTTGTATGGAGAAAAATAAGAGCTAGTTTTATAAGAAAAATATAATATTTTAAGGATAAATGCCCAATGAGATAGGTTATTAAATGAGAATATTTTTTTCACCATGAAGATCATCATGTTTAGAAATTATACTAAACGCACAATAGTTGCCTACAACAATATGTACAGCAAGGTGAAATTGATGGTGAATGTGTGAACTCCACACACACTCATAAATCGCACCCATTTTAAAATGATAAAAACCCACAATAAATGCACTTTGCTATAGGAGAGTTGCTATAGCAACTGCTTTAGAGTATTACCCTTGGAACCTATCAAAAGTTATCCAAAATCTAAAATAGATGATATTTAATGCAGATCCCGAGGAATACATACATGATATCAATATTCTAACCCTAAACCAAAAAAATCATTTTTTAGTAAGAATTTAAATTAAAAGAAAAGGCAAAACTGAACTTTTATTTTGGTCGGTAAGGCCATCCATAGTGTCCAAGGGTAAAAGCTAAATTTGGCTTACCAAATTTACCATACATTTCAGAGTAACACAGTGGAGAAAACTTAAGTTTGCCAAAAAAAAAAATGTAATAAAAAAATTATTTGAGATATAAAAGTAATTTTTAAAAAAAAAATTTAAAAATGGTCAGGCGGGGTGGGGGTGGGCTGCCTGACACCAGACGCACACCCCCCACCCCGTCCAACAATTTCTTATAAATGGGACGTTAATATACAAGCTTATACATACAGGGTAAATGTATCAACTGTTATGAGGCCCATATGAGGTTGATCTAAGGACTGATTTTTGGTGAGAATGTTCTCCTCACCATATAGATCATCTTTACTAAAAAAAAGTCCATTCTAAATCTGTTAACCCTATCAAAAATTGATTAGCAATTAACGGTGAAAAATGAAGGGCGAGAAAAAGAGTCAATTTTTTTATGGGGTTAAAGGTTTTAGAATGAAATTTTTTTAGTGAAGATGATCTACATGATGAAATGAGCATTCTCACAAAAAATCAGCCCTTAGATCAACCTCATGTGGGCCCTACAATAGCCTGTACATTTAACTTGTATGCATAAGGTTGTATGCTAATGCTTCCTCTTTATATATAATATATATATGAAATGGTCAGGCGGGGGGAGGGTGGGCTGCCTAACCATTTTGAAATTAAAAATGGAATTGTGGGATGACCAACCCCTGTGTTGTCTGATATCAGACGCTCCCCCTTACCCGTCCAACCATCAAGTGCTCTCTCCCCCCACCCGCCCAACATCAGACGACTCCCCTCCCCCTCTGGCCAAAAAATTTGGAGATTGAGAATGGAGATCGCCAAATTTAGCTTAGCTGAGTGACTTTTATATGCATGTTTACACTACCTCAGTGTGTAACATTTTCTGGAAATTTAGTCAAAAAATGTTACCACTGTAGTTGCCCTAAGGCAAAATTGATTTTGTTTGGATTGGAGATTTTAATTAGAAATTTTGTTGGGACCAGTGATTTAGTAGAAAACTAATTAAATATCATGTTAAAAAATTAGTTTTTCACCAAATCCCTCGTCCCCAGAAAATCCCTATTGAAAATTCTCCATCCAAACAAACCATTAGTAATAATATTTCTTTTTAAGAGTGAGGTTATATACTCCCCTTATATAGCCCAATAATAATCCCTCCACCTTGTAGGGCCCACATAAAATGCATCTAGGGGTTGATTTTTGGAGAAGATGATCTACATGGTGAGAAGAACATACTCATCTTAAATCAGCCCATTCTAAAACTTCTAACCTCATAAATCAGCCCTTGTAAATCAACAGACAAAATAAAAGTTTAAAACTTACCAATTTTTTAAGGGCTAATTTAAGGGGTTTATAAGTTTTAGAACGAGCTGATTTTTTAATATGATGTTATACATAGCGAGGAGAACATCCTCAATAAAAATCAGCCTTTAGATGTATTATATATAGACCCCACAGGCAGAGGGTTATATAAAAAGGCTATATAACCTGACCATTTAATCAAACAGAAAGCTTTATTTAAGTATTAAAAGAGGCAGTTACATTAACAACTTCACACAAAAAAGTAGCAGTGTTGCAGCTCTTGCTAACTCTATAAATATATGTCGGTAAACGTGAATTGATGAATTTAGGGGTAATGCTGCTTGTACAAGGGGGGACTTGTACAAAAAGGTTAATAGTCGGATTTTTAAGCCTGGTGGAGCTTACATGAATATGATTCTTACGCTCAGTTTTTTAGATGATTTAAATGGTGCAGATTCGTTGTCTTTACAAAAAATCAACTAATTCTAAAAATTAACAATGAGGACATGAATCCACTATTTAGATCATTATCACAAAAAATTAACACATGAATCATATTCATATGGGCTTCACAACACTTAGAAGACTAATGATATTAAGAATCCTAGTAAACATGAGCCATCATTATTTTTAATAACAAAATAATAATTTTTTAAATAACTCACCTCACCCACCAAAAGTACATCCCATTCTTACCACCCTCACCATATCTATTCTCCACTACCGCCAACATCACCACCGTCGTCTCCAACGATTAAGATTGAAAAAAAAAAACCGTTTGACTCACAACACCTTCCCCCACCCCCAACCTCAATCCACCAACTCCACCACCATAACCATTTTCACCACCCACTGTCACCTACAATAGAACCTGAATGTTTTTTTTCCTATTTTTTTGGTTGATTAATAGAGAGAGTGAAGAAAGGAAAAAAGAATTTTTCTTTGGGAGATTAATGGTGATAAATGAAGAAAGGGAGGAAGGGAGAAGTTGGATCTGTTTTTTTTTTTTGTCACAGTAAGTCCTGATCTGAAATTTTTAGATCGAAGATATATATTTTTATTGAGAGAAGAGGGGGAGAGAGAGAGAGAGAGAGAGAGAGAGAGAGAAAGAGAGATAGAGAGAGCTTAGTGTGAGAGGAGGGAAGGAGAGGTTACAGTGACACTGGTAATTGGTGGTGGCAGTGGAGAATAGAGATAAAGATAGTGATGGTAGTAGGATGGGTCTTATTTTTAGTGGGGTGTAAATTATAAAACCCAAATGGTTAGGATGGCTCATAATGTTTGTTAGGATGCTTAATATCACTAATCCACTTAGAAATCTGACATGGAAATCTGTTTGTAATATGTTTGTATTGCAGGAATGGAATCACCATTTTACTATTTTATCAAAAAAATTTTTGAACCCAAATAACCACCGATGTGTAACTTTTAAATATATGGTAAATTGGGTAAGCCAAATTTAGCTTTTACCCTTGCACCACTGTGGATGGCCTAATATATAACGAGCCCCCCACACCTGCGAAGAGTTGGTTGTCCATCCTCCCCGTGTGGGTTGGATGACTAAACGTGCTACACGCATTATCATCCACGCACGCTTTGCGCGCATCCCCACACGCGCTTCATGCGTGACAAACTCATTTTGCACTCTCACACGCACGTAGCGCGTGTGAGTTGGTAAATTGTGCAGCGGGTTATTATTAAAAAATGAAATTACATATGGTCACATTTGAAGACAAATCCTGAACTGATTTGATATGAATGATGAAAAGATCATCTACACAAAAAATTAGCCCTTAGATCATATTTGAGTGAGCCCTATAATTGGTGTAAGTGGTGTATAACCCAAAAGTAAAATAAAATGGTATTATGTGAGTCCATAGGTGACGATGTATAGTCTAATGTGATTTAGACATCGATGAGATCATCAACACAAAAAATTAACTCTTGGATCAATTTCATGTAGGACAAACGTTAGGTGTAAAAGGAGTGTAATTATTATGAAAACAAAGGGGGATGACATTGTAGTAGGACATAATAAAAATATATATAAAAGTGGGTGCCATTTTTGAAAAATCCAAAAATGGCACGAAAAGATTACACGGCTCCCGGCTCAAAATGGAGCCTCTTGGGAGCCATACATATAATATAGATGGATATTGTATATACTTTCTTAGATCTTCTAAGTTCATCATATGGATCTTCATCACCAAAAACAATCTATTCTAAAACTCTAAAAATGTTATTATTCAATAATGACGATCATCATCACAAAAAAATTAATTTATATATTCTAAATTTTTTAATTTCACAGATTTTAATTACATTAAATGATAAGTATAAACACATAAAGGCCAAGCCTCATTGCACCTCCTCTTAATTTCTCAAAACGCCCTCCCATTTATTGTTGCTTTTTGTTTACATCTATCTATTGAGATCACAAATGATGATTCAAGGGACCGATGTTTTCTAAGGATGGTTTCAACAACTTGTAGATTACCTTCATAATAATTCACATCGTTTAAATAATTTTAACGGCACCTCAATTTAATCTATATTTTTATCTAAATCATCTAATAAAAACTCAACTTTTAGTGGCTTTAAAAGTTTTATACTGGCCTGACTTGTTGTGAAGATGATTGATATTGTGAAGAATTTATTCTCATAAGAAATTAACCCTGAGATCATTTTTATGTGGGTTCATAGACCAATATAAAGGTAGTGTAAAAATAAATGAGATATTAAATTAAAAAGAAGTGGAAACATTTTGAGAAATAAGAGGTGCACCGAGGCTTAACCATATATAAAGTTTGTATCTTACATATTAATTTTTAGCTGTTTATCGTACCATATTAAACTACAAACTGATTTATGGAATCAATAAGATATAACATGTCAAAAGCACATGTCTGCTGACTAAGGGGTGATTGGTTTTTGCTACTCTTTATTAGCAAGCCTACAAAAACTGTGTTTTATTTTTCACCACTCATTAGTAGTAATTTTAGTGGTAAATTGAATTGACCTTTCAGAGTTCGGATCTAATTAATAATTTTAGGGTTTTGTTCAATTTCAATAGCCCTGATGACATTGGATCGTGGCTTCAACAGACTGATCAGGGTGATAATTCAGCTCCTGTTAATTCTTCTACTACGTACCAACAAATGTTCCAGAGATTACTTCCTGTGTGGGGAAATTTAATGGTGGTGGTGGTGGTGCAGTTGATTTTGATGATCACTCTTATATGAAGCTGGTGAAATCTAATGGTGGTGGTGGTGCAATTGATTTTGATGATCACTCTGATCTTGAAGCTTCAGTTCGAGAACTATGTTTAGACTTAAAACAGTTCTGCTCAAAAATTTAACAAACGAGGCCTAATTAACAAAGGGTAATTTTGGATCTTCTTACCTATTGTGCAGTTTTTACTTCACTTTTTTCTTACACTTTGTTTACATGTACATGTACATGTGACCCACGTAGACATGCATCATTCATCTATTTCCTGAAAATAATGGATTGGGTTCCATACTTCCATATAGACTTGGCAATGGGTTAGGATTAAGGTTGATCTAGATTGGTTAAATGAGTCAGTTTTTCAAATCCTAACCCTGACTAGTTTGGTATTTTTCATATAAAACAAAAAAATGAGTTAGGGTTGACCTTAACCCTGACGAAATTCTTATGTAACGGGTAAGGAATGCTCAATTTTAACCCTAATTTCTTATTAGCGGGTGGAGTTAGGGTAGGGTTGGTTGGTAACGAGTCAGTTTGCCAGGTCTAGTACTTCCATATACTTAGGAGCCTAGGCAATCTTAGGCTCTTAGCCTTTAGCTTTATGTGTAGAGGAAGCCGAAGACATACCTGAGCTCTCTACAAATTGGCAAAAGATATAGGTTATCTAAATTTGACTAAATTTATATTTTTGAAAACTATTTTTCTAACATTCAATATTAATTTAAAATAAAAATTTGCAACATCAACAATAATAACAAATTCAACATTTAAGTTATACTTTTATAATTTTTAACTTAGAATAGCAGCTTATGTAAATATCACATTGAAGACTTTATTTTAACCATCATTTGGAAATGCATTTTAGCCCATATAAGTAATATGACTACAAGTAATTGCATGTATGGTCGTGTTACTGAAATAAAAGTAAAAGTCTTGGGGAGTACGAGTTTTAAGAAAGGATAATTTTATATCTACCTTGGTAGTTTACTTTACTTTATCTTACACTTTGTTTACACTGGCATGCAGGGTTATGACCCAAGTGAGTAGGCTAAAACTGGCAAAGTTTTAATAAAAAATTTAACAAAAGATCTTTTAAGATTTTTAAAACGAAAAATGAGTAGGATGCCCTTGCATGGGAAAAAAATTGAAGTAGAGGACACGCTTTTTTTTCATGTAAGGACAGTCCTCGGCATACGTTAGCGCGATGTAAAAAGACGAAAAACCCATCTGTTGAATAATGACGGTGCACGTTAGCAAATCCCAATTAATGAATTTTAACATAAAAATGACCATAACTTTCAAAATATAAATCG
>MVGT01003947.1:1252321-1281763 GCA_002174775.1 Macleaya cordata
CAACAAAGCGATCTGATCCTTCCATGCTTTTTCTCTTGGGAAATTATACTAGCAATTTAAGCAATGTTACACAGGTTCAAGGCCACCGCCACCAAAATTAATAAGGGCCCTTTTAAAATTTCTCTTTTTGTTTACATACTTAGATAAAAGAACAGAGAGATCTGATTTATGGAGTTGACTCAAGTGATTCTTATGATTCCCGCATAACTCAGTTCAATTCGTGTAGAAATGTGTTTAATTCGCCTAAAAAAAGTGTTCGATTTATTGTGATTTCCCGTTCACAGTAAGAAGTAACCTATAGAAAAATTTTATAGGCAGCTTTTCTTTTCTGCCGTCTGAGGGATTTATTTAAGCAGCCACTTAAAACCAATTTAACTTTTGGCAGCCTTCCAAATCGCTACAATGCATGGCAACCAATTTTTTTTTTTTTTTTTTAACTTTTTCTTCTTTTCTCCTACTCCTCCACAATAATTCAATTGTTGATTTTTGTTAAATTTCAGGTCTACGATACAAAAGCACTATAGCTACATTGAATGGATATGGATTCACTTTATTGAACTTGATTCATTGGTTTACGTGGGCATTGGTTAGTAAGAGGAAACAATAAAATTAGGAAACTAAATAAATATGAGAAACTTCCTAATTGTTGATGATCAAGATCCTTCGAATCTTTTCTTGATCTTCAGAATTTGCTCTAGATATTCAGAATATCTCGATCAATCTAACCATTGGAATTCGATCTCGTCCATCTAATCGTTCAATCTTTCTCTCCCTCCAATAATCATATTCATCAACAATAATACTATTTATTTAAAACAACTAATTCAATTAAAAAATTAATTAAAATTTAATTGTGATTAAGTATTTATTTAGTGTTGATATCTAACTAATTTTTTGGCATGGAAAAATTAATAGCAAACCACAAGCTAAGAGGGCGTTTGGCAACCAGAAGCAGAAGCACTTCTGCTTCTAAAAAAAGCAAAAGTACTTTTGAGAAGTAAAAAAGGAGAAGTTAGTATGGTAAACTATTGACTTATAAGTCTAAAAAAATGATGAGTTATTAGTTGTTACACGGTACTCGAGGAGAAACAACTTCTAAGAAGTAGAAAAGCAAAAAAAATTTGCTACAAAAAGAAGTAACTTTTTTACTTCTAGAAGTCAATTTGAAAAAATGTTACCATACAAACTTTTTTGCTTTTTGACTTATATAAGTCAAAAAGCAACTTCTTAAGTGGTTGCCAAACGGCCTCTAAGAGTTTTGATCCCACGACCTAGATGAACTAACCAACACGATATTTCAATCAATTGTCGCCATGTGGCTTACGTCACCTATAAATCGTGCAGAGGGCTTTCATTTATCCTTTAACACACGTGGCTTGTGCAGAGAATTTCATACGAGTTCCTCATGTTCGTGCTAAGTATGGTAAACTGTTACATTGAGAACTGTGTACATGTGTTGTTCACGTTTATTTTCTGAAATCCCTAGAAATATTTAACACGGACACGGCTCACATGGAACGCGTGCGTTGACATAGACTAAGGTAGGGGTATTGTTGTCATTTCCTTGTTTCACGTGACCATGCTTGGACCCAATCCTTATTTGATGTCCTCGGGGAGTGCAATAATAAGATCCCTCACGATTACGCGCTTAAGTTGACCAAAGCAGCTGATTATGGCACGTGTGTTGCCTTTGATCAGTCGATTCCAATCAGATTGTAGATCAACATCAGATTGAGATTTCGGGGCGCATTAAATAGGCCCCTAGATAAAATGTGTTAGCAAAAAAAATTTATTTTACATTTTATTTATATATAAAACAAACTTAAAATTTTGGAAGCCTTCAAAATTTAGAGATCCAGTGGGATATTGTTGTTTGGACCGACCAAATTACAAAAGTTGTAAAGTTGTGCCGATGCTTATGTGGTATGATCGGTTTCATTATCATGTAAGTTGGAAACCCTTTCAAAACATTTTTAGGAGGGAAAAAAATAGTGGTTCCCACCCTGTCACATAAACGTTGGGCACCGCTTTTGTAAAGCGTGTGGCCTTGTTGAGATGAGCAAAGGTTGATATTTCGATGGGATAATTTATTAACTATGTAGATCATCTTTATATAACATACATCATGTTAAAAACACTTATGAGAATATGATTTGAATTTTAAGATTTACGAAGCGCAGGTTTTACAGTTAATTTTTTAACAAGCTTTTAATGATAAAACAAGATTTAGAAGAAAAAAAAAAGTGAATTTTTTTTTCTAATGATCTACTAGATAAGGAGATCATCCTCACAAAAAAAAAAAAAATCAGCCTATAATCTATTTGGATGGGGGATTTTAGGGAAGGATTTTGTAAGGATTAGAGATTTGTAGAAAAACTAGTTAGATTTATAACATGATTTCTATCTAGTTTTCCAACAAATCTCTTATCTTCACAAAATTCATTTTTAAAATCTTTCATCCAAACAAACTACTAGATGATCTCCATGTAAGCTTCATATGAGAGGTGTAAGCACAGTGTAACAATAAGTTAGGTGCACATATAAGAATTATTGGGTGAAAATATCTAGTCTTTATATATTGGCCCCCCTTGGATTCAAATCCTGGCTCCTCCCCCTGCGGGTGAGTATAGTATTTCTACAGTTTTTTTGAATCGTTTTGGTCCCGTTAGTCATATATCCATACTAAACCTTGTTTAGCACAATGGTTGGGACCGCCCTCAACTTTGAGGAGGCTTGGGTTTTAAGTTTTTTTGATCGGCAAAACAAAGAATATATTAAAAAAAAAAAGGGGAAATAATATACTGTACAAAAGTTTATCCAGACAGGCCTAAACAAACTTTAACCCTCCACACAACAAAAGAAAACAGATTCAAGGCGATCAAAGATAAACTGTACGTCTCCACCTACCTATCACCATGTCTAGGCTTGGGTTTAAGTTTCCCAACTATCAAAATTGGCCTAGGTTAATATTTGGAAATGTTCCAAGTTGTAAACAATTTTGGAGCATTTGAGTACTAATTTCTTTTGTTAACCTTCCAAGTGCTCACTTGATAGTTTTTATGGGTCTTTCATGATGTCTTTTAGTTTGTGGTGTTTCTTTTGACATTCTATTGGTGTATGGCTATGTTTTTCTGAAAAGAAAAGAACAATAAAGTCACGTAAAATAGCTACATAAAAGTATATTACTTAATGATTTGACATGATATGATTGAAATATTGATTGGTGCTTAAGTCTAAGGCCATCATTGGGGTGGTGCTGTGGAGGTCTCATAGAAAATTATATTTTTTTAAAACTTTAAACAGCTTCAAAACTTAGGCCCTGCTTGGTATGCAGGAAAAATTTGCAGAATGCAAATTACCACAGATGTGGTAGTGGTAGTTTGCATGGACAAATAGGACCATAGAAATCCTAACTAGCAGAGAAATATCATACCAAGCAGCTGATTTATCAATTTAACCGAAAATAACTGCAGATGCGAATTTTTTCTGCATACCAAGCAGCGCCTTAATTGTAATTTAATGGTAGATGAGTAGTTCACTTCTTCTTCTTTTTTATGGAGCAATTCACATTGATTTTTTTCAGCGTTTTACTTATATAACTAAGTGAAGATGACCAGAACAACTTCGAGATAATTATATCAGGCAACATTATTAAATAAGCAATCTTTGTGTGGCTATATTATGTGTGTTTATCACCATAAAAAAAAGAAAAAGAAAAAAGAAAATTTGTATTCACTAATAGTAAGTCTTTAATTAATGGAATATATATTGTCACTTCCATTGTTCCTCTCATCAAGGATGCAACAACCAAAACCTAATAGTTAAGCAAATTAGGGTTTTGAACGTTTAAAGATAAAATGAGAAAACTGTCCTTAAAGATAACTTCTACAACTTTTAGTAGTGGTGGGTGCCCTAAAAGAGTCAAAAGACCTAGAAAATAAGCATATACATCACAGTAAAGAAGTAAAAGAACACGAACAGTGGACTGGATCATAATTAATGGGCCTACCATCATGCAGTTACTAAGGAACCTCGTTAATTAACCTTTTGATTTTTCATCTTAATTAATAATTAGTCAAATCCATGTGAAGAACGATTATGGTGCATTTTCATATTGTTTAAGGAGAAAGCGACCTTAATTTAAATTTGTTCATAATTATGTAGATAAGCATAATTAATACTTCCGATCATATCAATCAACAACACTAAATAATAATTGTTAATTCTTTGTCATTTATTATAATTGATTTTTTAATTAAGTTGAAACTAACATGGATCACCACGTAATTGTCATAATATTTTCCACATAAACGCTCTCTATTCGCATCCATTACCCTATTAATTTTTTTTACCTACTGTACAAAGTAGGTAGACATTACATCCATCATCCAGCCGTCAGGTGTTATTAATTTGGTCCGTCTAGTTAAATAGTATTTAGAGCTAGGTATGAAATTATTATACAAACAAAAACGAACTAATCAAATGGAGATGCAGAAGGCCCGGTGGGGTCCCCAAGAGCCTCAGGTGGTGGGCCAGTCTTATTTGAACTTTTAAGTTTTTATTTTAAAGAACAAGTGGAGTGGCTCATCGAAATAAAGCAACGCATTTGGTGCATGTCAAATAAAATAAAGATTATTAAATTAATTAAACACGTGATTCATGCAACTAGCCTTTGATATTTTTATGAGGGTTTTTTCTCCTCATACGACATATTGTTTATTATATCGCAAGAAAGAGAATCCCAACGGGTTAATTGGAATTGTTTTAAACCTGATCCGACTATGAAGTTGAGGTTGTGGAGCCGCTGATGAGCTAAGTCCGAACCAGAACCAAAATACAGACAACAGGTCGACTCCTGTACAGGCTTGGGATAGGGGTGTGTGGATTCCGGTTCTGTTATTTTTATTTGGTCGGTAAAAATCATTGAGTGATTATGAAGGAGTACATATATCGAAAATGCTTGAGTTACAGAATTTGCTACAGAAGGCTAATCCAATGGTAAATATGTTTCACATACCCTCGTAATTCACACCCCATCCTAAAGTAATATGAATCTCACCATAAATTGTGCCTTCTATACTAAATTCTGTAGCAAATTATGTAACCCTAGCACTGCCGTATATATATATATATATCAATACAATAAAAAACTCTAAATACAAATGGACCTCACATGAGTGAGAAACTTATGTTAAAATCGGAACTTATCATTTCAATTTTTATCGGTTTTGGTACTCAAATAGGTGGAACTAAAATTAGAATAATCAATTCCAGTACTAGCGAGTGCTCATATATTTTGGTTCCTATTTTTTAGTATTAAATTTTTTATGTAGAAAAACTGCAAATAATTAATATGAAATCAATATTAATGAATCGGTTCCAATTCCTACTGGTCCGATTCTAATTCTTACCGATTATCAAAATATCTAGAACCATACCCATTATAATATTAACGTTTCCAGTTCCTAGAAATTCTAATTCTTGTTACTATTAGTTCTTAAAGTGTAGAATTAGAGTAAACAAAAAATCGATTCCCATTTAGTTCGGTTCTCCGATGAATACATCTCTACTTGGGGGTGCCAAGAACCAAAAGCTATTTCCCACAATATTGTGTAGTCTTCAAATACTATTGGTTTTGGTTCTAGGTTTGAACCAAGTTTTAGATGAGATAAAACATTTTGTGTTGCTTAGAGAAGTCAATTCAAAACTTGACTAAAGTTGACTTGACTCAATTTGATTTCAAAATAGAACTAATCGAGTTACTTGATGGATAGACGATTTTAAATTTTAAACGCAAAAGATAATTCTACTTTATCAACTCAAGTTTGATTGTTATCTTAGGAAAAAAATGGTCCAAAAGAAGAAAAAGGATACGAAAAAGAAAAGAAGTACGTAATGAAACATCATACATTAATCATGATCTAGAAATTAATGACATGAACCAACAACGAGGACAAGGTCCTTGTTTGACAAAGACTCAGTTTGAGGATCTTCTAATTAAATTTAGATAAATAAATTAAATTAGTAAAGTTAATGCGCGTTAAAACCATATAAAAAATAAAATTATTTCATTTTATTTACGTATTGAATGTATTGTTATTATTATTTTATCAGTAAAGCATTATCATTTTTATCCATCAAAAAAAGTAAATTTAAATTAATTAAAAATATTTTTTTTCAAGAGTGCTGTTTTTTTGGCCTAACCATATTACAAAACAAATACTAGAAACTTATGTGGCATGGTGGGTCCTACTGTCACATAAGTTGGAAACCCTTTCATAACATTTTTAAAAAGAGAAAAGTAGTAGGTCCCATTCTACTACATAAGTTTCTAGAACCGATTTATAAAACGGTGTCGCCAAAAAGCTTCATTGTTTTTTCAATTACACGATGATTCGACCATATATGGCGTACCTGTCATGATGATGTCATATTTGGCCCACTATATATATATATATATTTTTGAAGAAAATATTTGGTCCACTATTTCATCAAGGTAGCCGTGTAATTTTATTAATCTTAAAATAATAGAAGATTAAAAATACATTTTTATATTAATAAAATTTATTAAAGAATATTATAAAAATTAAAATAATATTAATTATGAAGCTGTATCACATGGTAAAGTTGCTTATACACGTGGCCAAAGCAATATAGCACGACACTCATCGAAGAAAACGTGTTTTAATTATTTTATTTATTCTTTTTTTTAATATTTTTATTTTACGAATACGACAAAAGACGGCCACGAAAAATCAACGGTTGATATTTGTCGCTTACTGACGCAATCATGTCATTTTGCGATGTACTTTAAATTGTTTATTTCATTTTTATCTGTTTAATCTAATACTTTATTACTTTTAATAAATTATTTTATTTTATTTTTAAAAAGTTTTTAGGTTGAGTTTAGTTAACTCAATTTAGGTTAGGAATTAACCATAGTTAATTGTAACCGATTTGAATTCTACGCGTTTTTCAAATTCAACTGCTGGCGGCTAAACGACATGCAAATGTTTAAGATATATACGAGATGCTTCGCTTTATTTGTTGAAGTTTGTCACGTTTCTAAAATAAGACAAATAAGTAACTCAAATTACTACGATGCCACTAATTTATATTTCTAGAAAGGATTGTTAATGTTTTCCACATGGCAGTTTCCATTCAATTACTTTCTGCCACATTGGAAAAGTTAATAATTACCGAATTTAAAATAGGGTGGGTATTTTGGTCATCTTATTCCATTTATTTTTGTAAGAAAAAGTGCCAACACAGTTTGGTATGGCTATAACATGGACAAAAATCTTGATATTTTATTTGTTGGAAAATTTTAATCAGGTAAGATGAAAATGTATGTAACAGGTTTGTTTTTTTGTTTTTGTTTTTGTTTTTTTTTTTTGAGATTTAGGGTATCGAGCCTCTTCCAGCACCCGATTCAGAGGGCGTGAACAGACCTCTTTATCCACATACAACGGGGTAATATCTTATTATGGGAGTGGCCATCAGGAGGATGAATCACTCGATTTCTATTTTGTGAGGTGAGCATCTTGACCACTTAACCATCCTTTAGATAGTTAAATGAATGTAACAGTTAATTAGTTGTATATTTTTATCTTAAAAAACAAAAAAAATTAGTTGTATATGTAAGTTGAGTGAACCAACCATTGCTTAGCATAGTCGGGGTTGGTAACAGTCTTTATTTAATATAACTCTTTGTTTGTTGGTGGTGAATTCACTGTGTTATTCATAGCACCTTAACACTAGGTTAGCTGATTGGGACTGTTGAAAACATGCATTAATTTGAACTGAGTAAAGATGTTATTGAGACTATTATTTGATTTCCATCACACTCAAGAGAGAATATGGGGAATCTAGAACAGAAGGAGGATAGAGGCGTTAGGAAACAGAATGAAGTGGCCTAGAGCTTTGTTAGCAATCACTCGAATTATTCGCGTTTAATACTTATACTTTTTTGTATTTCTAAATAACGTTTAATACTTCTATCCAAACGAAACTTAATAAATAATACACTAATTTTTTAGCTAAAACATTTAAAACACGTTTTAACCGAATTACCGAATGAAACAGGTAAAAAATACTCATACTCTATTTAATGACTATCGAACTTTCAATACAAAAAAATAAAAATAAAAAAGAAGCCCTAGCTAATTGCTTAAGATTCCTTCTTTGTTTTCTCTCTTTGTCTATCAGGATCCCAATTCTCTCAAATTCTCTCTTCATCGACATACTCGAAATTCCATTAAGTATCTAGAAGACTTGGCATATTATTGAATTTTTACTGCCGAATTTTCTACATGTGAAAAGTATTAAACACGAATTAACTCTAAATCGAATATTTCCCGTACGACGAATAATTGACCGAATGTTGGACTATATTACAATTCTTATGAACCGAATAATACTCGTACTTATGCCGTCCTGAATTTTAACCGTATACCGAATTGCTAACAAGGGTCAGGAGCACGGATTATAGGTATCAAGATATCTTAAATAAGAGTAAATGCCCACAAATGTACTAGGACAGTAAGATCGATCGAGACGAGACATCAATGATACGTAAAAAATGACAATATAGCTGTCATATTAGGGCAAATTCCACTGATCATGAAAGAAAAAAAAATGATGAGGCCAAATCGATCCCAATTAAGCACTAGGTGAGCGTGAGGCTGCATTTGGTGCGGCGTGCCAATAACTATTGCTATGCATCAACAAGGTGGCTTCGAGGATGCGGCTACGGTGGCGCGCATATATATATATATATATATATGAGAGGCTACATATTATGCCATTCGTATCAGTGCAAATCCAGACTACATGGCTGACTAAGTGAGTATGGATTTTGCATTGCCATGAATAGACAACTAGTGTTGCGGATCTTATGATCACTTGAGTGTTAGTTTTGGACAAAATTCGATCAGTTGGGAAATAGATGGCAAATGGGGGTTCTCTAAAAGTCAAAAATTCTTTTACTGTCGACACAAATCCCATATCTCATAAAAGCCATATCATAAATTGCTTTTAAGCTGTTTAGTATCCCAACATTCTTAAACGATAAAGTTTGAATCAGATTTTGTTGAGAGAACTTGATTTTTTTAAGAAATTCTTTCACTTTTATTTTATCAAGATAAAGTTTTGTACCCTTCTAATTTCAAATATTTGGGGTACTTAATTAGCACAATGAATTAACACTCATTTTAAATCTAATAATTTTTTTTATCCAAATTTTAAACCTAATATTTTTGGAGGAGGGATATTGCATCATACCTTACTGCAATATATTTTTTTTATAGGACCCAATTAGAAATGATTCAAGAGATTATTTTTATTGATGATGTTCTCCTTGCTATATAGATCATCAAATTCGAGAATCAACCAATTCTAAAACTTCTAACACCCTCAAATTAGCCTATGAAAATTTGGCAAATGTTAGGCATTTCTTTTTATCGTTGATTTCTTTTGATTTTCGATAAATTTTTTATGGGGTTAGAACTTTTATAAGGGGTTGATTTTCAGATATAATGATCTACATGATGCGGAAAACATCCTAGCAAAAAAACACAGCCCTTGAAGCATTTCTAATCGGTCCCCATAAAATATATGTTGCAATAGTGTTGCAATATCCCTCTTCATATTTTTATCAACCATACTGTTTTTCAAGAGAACGAAACTATTTATTTATTTATTTTTTATTGATAAGAAGAGATTTTATTAAATTAAAAAGAGGAACGGAACGATTTATTAATAATAAGTAGAAATTGATGCAGCCTAAAAGGATAGCATCTTGATATAATTTGGATAGGAAAATATCCAACAAATTACAAGATTGACTTGACAAAGCATTTTGAGCAAGATATCACTTGTACTTTTAGTACAATTAAATGAAAGATTCTTTTATTCCTGAAATGTTAATCAAAATATTTAAATTAATTTAAATGATAAAGGTAGTTTATGCTCCTACACTTACTAGTAAATTAGTAATTGATAATTGTAAAATTATTCGACTGCAGAGTAAATTTTTTTTTTCAACTTTTGTGATTAATGTACACTAAAGGTGTGATTAAACAATATATATATGGAAGAGATCAAATGATCTAGGTACTCCCCAGACTTCAAAGTTGCTCGAGTCTGTGGGGCATACACAAAGATGATTTGAAGTTAATTTTCAGTAAAAATTTTCTCTTTACCATATGTAAATCATAGTCACCGAAAATAAGCCTATTCAATAAATTTTTGTAGCATTTTCTTTGTTGGTTTGATATATGGAAGAGATCAAATGATCTAGGTACTCTCCAGACTTCAAAGTTACTCGAGCCAATGGAATATACACGGAGATGATTTGAGGTTAATTTTTAGTGATAATTTTCTCTTTATCATATATAAATTATCCTCCCAAAAAATTAGCCTATTTAATAATTTTTTATAGCATTTTCTTTGTTGGTTTGATATACGGACTCAAGGCTCACGACGCGTTTGATGGGTGCCCAAAGAGGAAAAAAAAATCTAAGGTCGTCATACTCTCAGGTAAATGCATGGGACTCATATGGGGGGAGATCTGTTGCTAGATCTCTTAATAGTATGCAATTTGTTCCGATGGTGATATATATTATTAGTAAAATCAACAAAAAATAGAAAAAACAATAAAAGATTGAATCAATAATCAACTCCATTTTTGGCAAAGGAAATTCTTTAGGTGCAATTATAATATCAAGTTGTGTATTATATTTAAGATACTATTTGTATGTGAAGTCAAACTTAATTTTATATTTGTAATAAAGTTTGGAGTTTTTTTTATTGTTTTAAATTGAAATATTCATTACAATTACTTGTATGTTGTCAAAAAATAAAATAAAAAATCTAAGATTAAAACTCATTTCATTTTCATGTTGGGTCAATGTTGAAAACTTTCAAATAAATTAAATCGATTATATGCTCAAATTTAGTAGGATTAAAACTCATTTCATTCTCTGCGGTAAGCTAGCTAGTGATTTCTTGCTTGGTAGGATGTCATCGGTTCAAATTTAGTATCTTCATGCCTAATTTGGAGAGTAAATCCTTTGTCTCCTTCCCGTCCCTTCAGTAATTCGCTTTTTGGGTTCCACATGAAAACAATTGATATTTAGAGAGAATATTCTCCTCATTTTATGCAGATCAATCTTACAAAAAAATCTATCTATTCTAAATTTTTTAACTCCAATAGTCGATTGGAAATCAATCGTTAGAAAATCATTTTTATCGAATAATGGATGGTTGATTTCGCATTCTCAAAAGATCTACGTACTCTCTCCTATGGGTTTTCTGTTTGATGGCGACTAGTATTTATTAGGGATTGTGG
Organism: Macleaya cordata; assembly: GCA_002174775.1. Classification (NCBI taxonomy): domain Eukaryota; kingdom Viridiplantae; phylum Streptophyta; class Magnoliopsida; order Ranunculales; family Papaveraceae; genus Macleaya; species Macleaya cordata. The sequence continues at coordinate 1,263,672 of MVGT01003947.1, forward strand.
GCTACCCGCGAAAACATAAATTAGCAATTCTCTTTATGAGCTCGAACTTTTAGAGAAAGTGTTTGTTCAACACGATATCAGCATGCAATCGAAAAAAAAAATCATTGTTATTTTTGCAATGAAATTGTATTGGATTTTATAGTCACTTAAATAACAATTTTGGATTTATTACAAAACTAGTTTTTCATATATTTTATTTTATTTTTTCAATATGACCTGTTGGTTATTGAAGAGGACTTCTCTACATTTCGTCTAATCCAGCTTAGACTTTCCAACTCCTAATTTTTTTTGTTTCTTATTGAAGCTGAGGCTATTGCCAAATTATAAATACAAACAACAACGTAAGAGAAGAGAATGTCTTCACCTGAAAGCATATAAAGAGCTCCATAAATGACACAGTCGCCAACAACATTCAAAAAAATGTCATTAACATCAAGAAACTACCACCAACCATATTAGAAAACAAAGAAAAATTACCAAACTTAAGAGCATTGACGATAAAAAGTACTCAAATATTTTTTTAATTGTACATAATTTATCAAAATAACAAAAGTACATTACAAAAAAACACAATCTCTTTCTCATAATTAACAACATGAGAAAATTAGGCATCTTAAATACAACATATATTCACGTAATATCTAGAGTGAAAAACGAAATCCAATGGTTACAAATACAATAATCTCTTTCCAAATAATTACTATAATCAGTTTTGTATACCTAACATTTTCGTTTTTTAATACTTCAGTCGTAGCTACTACGCCGGCTTTTTACCGAATAAATCGGCGATACTTCGTAGAAACCGTTTTCTCTTCTCACAACACATCAAGTAAAAGTCATCTCAAATGAATTCCAAATGAATTCCAAATCCAAATGAAACCGAAATTCTCTCGCCCCACATATCTACCTATCCAATTCACCATTGCTCATCCTCCTCTCTCGAAACTTTCCTCTCTGTCTTCCCCCACCCCTCCCCCACCACCATCTATCCGCCTTTCATCCACCGGTAAACCGCTTTTCAAAACCACAGTTTAATCTCTTACTGGTTTCCCGACGATATCTTCTTTCCTTTCAACTCCTCCACCTTAAAATTGCTTTATTAATCCCTTTTACTGAACAAAAAAAAAGTGCTAAACTAAAACCCCTCTTTCTCTCTCTAGAAAGGTTGCTGATATTCCGGCATATGAAATGACGGAATACCGCTTACCGACGATGAATCTATGGACAGACGATAATACATCGATGATGGATGCTTTCATGGCTTCAGATCTCTCACCATTCGGTTGGCCTCCTTCAGCATCGACATCAACAACAACTCACAATAATGATCTTACCAAAACCCTAAATAATCAGCAGCAACAGCAACATCAGCCGTCGATGTTCTTCAATCAAGAGACTTTACAACAGCGTCTTCAAACCCTAATAGAAGGAGCTAGAGAAAGCTGGACTTACGCAATCTTCTGGCAATCCTCTGTTGATATGTCCGGTGTTACAATTCTCGGATGGGGAGATGGGTATTACAAAGGCGAAGAAGATAAATTGAAGAGGAAGACGACACCGTCGTCGGCCATCGAACAGGAACACCGTAAGAAAGTCCTTCGGGAGCTCAATTCGTTGATCTCCGGAGTACCTGCGTCCTCCTCCGATGATCAAGTAGATGAAGAAGTTACAGATACTGAGTGGTTTTTTCTTGTCTCGATGACTCAATCTTTCGTTAATGGCGGCGGTCTTCCTGGTCATGCTTTTTACTCTTCGGTACCGATTTGGCTCCCTGGAAATGATAGAATTTTGAGTTCACCTTGTGACAGAGCCAAACAGGCTCAGTTGTTTGGATTACAGACTATGGTTTGTATACCTTTGGCTAATGGAGTTGTTGAATTAGGTTCAACTGAAGTGATTTTTCATAGTTTGGATCTGATGAATAAAGTTAGGGTTTTGTTCAATTTTAGTAGTCCTGAAATTGGGTCGTGGCCACAACAACAGACTGATCAGGGCGAGAATGATCCTTCTTTGCTTTGGATCTCTGAACCAGCGGTAATCGAAATTAAGGACTCGGGGGTTAGTAATAATACAGCAGCTCCTGTTAATTCTACTGCCCCAACAAATGTTCCAGAGATTTCGAAATCAATTCAGTTTGAAAACCCTAGCTCCAGTAGCTTAACTGAAAACCCTAGCTCCGTGATTCATGTCCAGTACCAACCCCATCACCACCACCACCAACAGCAGCAACAACAGCAGCAACAGCAGCAGCAAACCCAAACATTCTTCACAAGAGAATTGAATTTCTCAGATTTCGGATTCGATGGGAGTAGCACGAGGAGCAGTGCTCAACCATCTTGCAAACCAGAATCCGGTGAGATTTTAAGTTTCGGAGAGAGTAATAAGAGGAATTCTGCTTCTGCTAATGGTAATATTTTCTCCAACAATTCTCAATTCGTTCCAGATGATAAGAAGAAGAAGAAATCAGTTACATCTAAAGGAAGTAACGATGACGCGATGCTTTCATTTACTTCTGGTGTGATTTTACCTTCTTCTGGTGTGGTGAAATCTAATGGTGGTGGTGTTGTTGATTCTGATCACTCTGATCTTGAAGCTTCAGTTCGAGAAGCTGAAAGTAGTAGAGTGGTAGATCCAGAGAAACGACCTCGAAAACGTGGAAGAAAGCCTGCAAATGGTAGAGAAGAGCCTCTGAATCATGTTGAAGCTGAAAGACAGAGGAGAGAGAAACTAAACCAGAGATTCTACGCTCTGAGAGCAGTAGTTCCAAATGTTTCAAAGATGGATAAAGCTTCACTTTTGGGAGATGCAATTGCTTACATCAATGAGCTAAGATCAAAGCTACAAAATTCTGAATCTGAAAAGGAAGGGTTGGTATCACAAGTTGATTCATTGAAAAAGGAATTATCTAGTAAAGAATCTCGAAGTTCAGTATCAGCTCCACCACCTGATCAAGATCTCAAGATCTTGAATCACCATGGAAGTAAGTCCCCTGATATGGATATTGATGTTAAAATACTGGGTAGGGAAGCAATGATAAGAATTCAATGCAACAAGAAGAACCACCCAGCTGCTAGATTAATGGGAGCTCTAAAAGAGCTTGATTTGGATGTGCATTATGCTAGTGTGTCAGTTGTGAAGGATCTTATGATCCAACAGGCCACTGTGAAGATGTCCAGTCGGATTTACACTCAAGAACAGCTCAAAGCTGCTCTATCATCCAAAGTTTCCGATCTTTGAATAAAACAGTGAATTGAAGACTTTCCACGAAGTTGGTGTAGAATTCTGGGATATTTTAGAAACCCAGACATTGAGCTCTGTTGAATATTGAAAAACCTCAGTAGATTACTAGTTAATTACTTATGCAGAGCTGAACTAAGTAGTACTAGGGCACCAAGTAGAAGAAGATGAAGAAAACAGAGAAGATGAAGAAGAAGAAGAGGAGTTGTGATTATTGAATGTGGAAGTGAAGGAATGGCTGCAACTAATTGTCCAAATTCTGATAATGGCTGCCTTCTCTTTCTGGGCTTGGAATCTGTTCTTCTTCAGTGTATATAGATGAGATTATAGATGCATACACCATTGAATTATGGGTGGTAAGTTTGTGTTATTTATTTAGGATGGTGATTAGTAGTATTAGGTTTTGTATTTTATGTTAATCCTTTTAGAGATTTTAAAATTGAGTTGAGGTATCTGTTGTAGTCTCTGTTTATGTTAATGTCCTTGTTCTTTGTTCTTGAATATTTAGTGCAGAAAAGTATAGAAGGTCATATCTCTCTATGCCTTCTCTCAAGTGTTTGGTGTCAGCAAATCATGAATCCAATTTTGTTGATGTACTCTTTTCAAAGCTATTTCTTCTTCTGTCTACATGTATTTACTTTAGATATCCCTGTTACTGCATTTCAGATCATATTGGGTACTATTGATAAGTACAAGATGAGAATTTTTAATCTGATCCATTCTGGGTTTTCAGCTTAAATTGAGCTTGAGTTTATAGAGATTAGAAGAAGAAGATGAATTTGAAATTAAAGCTTTAATTTGTTATGCTCTAAAAATCTGAACTGATTGTTCCTTCTTATTTGTTTGGGTAATCAAGTTCTGGTTATTTTTGTACCATTTTCAATCATTGTAAGTCTTAATGTGATTTGTTTTTTCATAGATGATCAGAATTTATATGAGAATTGAAACATTTAAGTTGTACTATTGTTGGGTTTGCTGCAAATTTCCTTTATATAGAGTATTTGGAAATCTGTCTTCAATGAGTTTCAGAAGATTGTTTATACAGATTTATGTAAAAACATGCTGAATTTGAGGAATACCCACTTGCTCTCTTTGTAAAAATCCATTAAAACTCATATGGGTGATGATGGTGGAAAAAGAAGTGAGAGCGATTGAAGGAAGGAAAGATGAAAGAAGGCTGAAGACTGATAGATTTCTTCTTCTCTTATCTTTTCAAGCATGATTTATCGAATTTGGCCAAATCTGCAGAAAATCTGGTCCTTTTCTTCTTTAGGGCTTAGATTCATTTTATATAGACAAAACAAAAGCAGAAAAAAACTCACCAAAATTGTTTGGTCTCTTCTTTTTTTTTTTTTTTTTCTCTTATTAGGGCAAATAAATTCAGTGTTAGGTTTACCACTGGTTGCTTGCTTCCAAATATTCCTTCCATTCCCCAACTATATATTTACTGCTTCCCCTTCGTGGTTGGTGTGTTTCTTTCATCAATTTGAACCATACAAAATTGGTGGGTCCATCAAATAAGGGGGAACCTCTTATGATTTTGATATGTTTAGGGACCCATCATGTTTTATCGAGATCCACACTGGTTGTTGTTAACCTTGTGAAAGATAAGTTGCCATTATCTTTGGGGCTGGCTGACGGTAGTGTTTAGGGTCGACTCTTCCCCAGGGTGGTTACTATGAAGTACCCTTTTGTCTGCTTTCAAGAACACCACAACGATGGAGGAGCAGTCATCAGTTAGCACGTGAAGCTGGTTGGTCAGTCTGTATTAGCACGTGTTTTTAAATTGGTGGTAAGGGGGCATCTCATGACTAACACGTTTTTGATTAATTAAAAGCATAATCATGATGATTAGGTAGATCCAGCTTATTAGAGCTATTTATTAAGGTAGTACAGGACATGGAGTCGTCAACTGAACTGTGCTCTCCTTCTTGTTTAGTAGTACTTTGGACTTTGGACTTTGGACTTGGGTGGACTTGGGGCTTAAAACGTGTTTTAAGTTTATCTTTAATATTTTTTATCAGCTGTGGATCCCTAGTTAGCCCTAGTTGGAAAACCATCCGTCTGGCACCATTTTGTATACCCCTTGGTCCAAAATGTATTATTGTTTTGTAAAACCATGGATCTAAAAATTATGTCTGCTTTACATAATGGTGGGTCCCGTTCCTGATTCCCCTTACTGCGTTACCCATCACTGGGTCAGTTCTATTTCTTTTCTACTTGATGTCAAGATTGCCCCACGTAAAATATCAATTTGTGAATCATCTCTAAAAATAAGGTGGGTAAACGTAAAACCATGGAAAAAACCTATTAAAATTGCACTGAAAATGTACGGAGAAAAACTAATTTCAACTAATTTCTAGTAGGGATAATCAATGGCTGTCACTGATTTTTGTATTTTTTTTTAGGTGGGGACACTAGGAGTGATTATAATTTTTTTTTCTTCTTTTAAGCTACTGTTTAAAGAAGGGAAATTGAACCTTTATTTTTAAGAGTTTTTTAACTGTTTAATTCCGAAAAAACTTTTAATAGGTTAGAAGTTTTTAAAATAGGTCGATTTCTGATATGATGATCATTTTATGGTGAGGAGACTACCAAAAACAAAAAGATGAGGCGATCAATCTCACCGAAAATTAATTCTCGAATCGTGTGAAACTCGTAAAAGTATTGGTGTTGTATCCCTTTTGTTAGTAAGCTATAATTAACTAATAAAATCATAAAAAAAATACTAAAAAAAGGAAAAAAAAGAAAAGAAGAACTCAATACTTTTATTACTAAATTATCTAGCAACTCTTAACTATATGAGATTTTGAGACTTTTTTTTTTTTGTATTTTGATGCCTCGATAAGTAGGAGAAAGAGAAAGAGGCAAACATGTAGTGAGAGATTAGAGGTCACTTAAGGAATAAAAAAAAGGTTCGAAAGTTAGACTAGGTTAAAGGAGACTACTCAGGATTGAAGAATATACTTGACCAATTGCGTGGGGGAATATAGGAACTATGAGCGTAGAACTAAAATAATCACAACATTAAAACGTAATGTGGCTCCGCCCCTTGTGATAATGAAGTGGTTTGCTTGACATGAAAAATGGTGAAGGATTCTACGCATCTTATTTATTCCCGATCAAATTAATAAAGGATTCTACACTTTTACATGTTCCATTCATTATGGCCCTGTAGGAAAAATTCGCATCTGCAGTTATTCCCGGTCAAATTAATAAATCAGTTGTCTGGTATGGTATTCTTCTACTAGTTAGGATACCTATGGCTCTGTTTGTTCAGGTAAATTACCGCTATTGATTGTGGTAATTTACATTCTCTAAATTTTTCTTGCATACCAAGTAGGACCTATATTCTTACAATCGGCTTACATTTGTTTGCGGGTCTACATAAAAATGATTAAATAACTAATTTTTTGAAAGATAATTTTTATTATGTAAATTAACATCAATCATTAAATAATCTAAAAAAAAGTAAATATAATATAAGAAAAAATGTAAAAATAATATAGAGAAAAAAAGGGCAAATCCACTAAAGAATATACACGTATTAAATAACACATGCAAACCATGTGAAAAAACTATTTGTCATATTTTTATTTTTTTTGTGTTTTGTATTTTTCTGGACCATGGAATCAGTGAACTTGGCTAACAATAGCCCAATCAAACACTGTCCCTGTTTCAGCACACTTGATGGTCCTATAAGTCAGCGATATCCTTTAATGTTTTGGTCCTCCCATTCCCAGGGGTTCAGTGGGGGACTTTGAAAACCCTACGTCATCTTTTCAGCATTAAAAATTTCTGTTTATAGGGAAACATTTCTTTCAAAATTCCGTATTAAACAGCACCACTATTCTCATTAAGATGCATTACAATTCAACAATTCATTATGAAGTGATGGAAGCCCCATATTTTGTAGAATGAAGATGGTCTAGGAGTTAATTTTTTTCATCATTATGTATATCATCATATTTTAAAATTAATTCGTTTTAAAATTTGTTACCCTTCAAATCAATTTTTTTTTAAAAAAAAATTGGGCATATTTAACTTTTTTATTTTAATGTTAATTTTTTTTAATAAACTTTTGATGAGATTGAAAATTTGAGAATGAGTCGATTTTTAGATATGATGATATACATAAAGAAGAAAACATCCTCTCTAAAAATTAGCATATGAATCATTTCCATGCAAGTCCTGCAAAATAAGGGTTCAATGGAGCGCAATAAGAAAGGACACAATAATCTCTCATATATGAATTATCAAAAATAAAGCTGAATGAATAGAATAAAAGTTGTCTAAAGTGACCAACTAAAATATCTACTATTTAAAGTAAATTTGTAATGTTAGATTCAGCGGTGCGACTCACTAATTATGGATTGTTGATGAATTATTTATCACATTCTTCTTGACCCTTTTCAATATCAATCCCACAGACTTTTTTACTCCTCAAAATGGAGTCAAATCTGTCTACTGAAAATCTTACGAGATGGGAACAATTTGGTGGAGTTTCAAATCAATTTTTTTTTTTTGGTTTTGTTTTGTTTTGGAAATGGATTCAGTGAATTTGGTTAAAAACACCAACAACAAAAAAAAAAAATAAAAAAAAAAATAAAAATGGAAGAAGCTGCCAAATGAGTTCCATTCCTTATTACTTTGTTTCTTCCCCTCTAGACAGATAAAGTCAGCAGGTTTTATTAGTGGTGGGGTTGGTGAAGTTGATTTTGTGGGTCACCAATCTGGACAATTCAAAATAGTGGGCCCATAGTGATGAAACGAAAAAGAATTCACCCAGCTTGCTTACTTTCTTGTAAATGGTCAAAATTTGCTTGGACCATCCAAGGTTAAAATTGATAAATCAAAGAAAATAGTAGAAATGTATTGGACTAGCTACTGTTCAATCATATATCAAAGACCATAAAATCTTTGATGGGACCTAATCCTAGAACACGAACTGTAGTCACCAGGAGCACGTTTCATTAATCAGGAGATCAGCATTTTACAAGTTGGTAATGTGTTTTTTCTTTTGGAGTATACATGAGGTGAATGAACGATGTACGGTGGTCCTCCTGTCACAATTGTCTGATTGTAACCCTAGAGATGTATCATCTGACTATTGTTACTTTTTTTATTATTATTTTCTCTATTATTATTATTTTTTATTTTTTATATTTTTGAAGGGACTGATATTAAGAAAGCTATTTTGGTCAAAGGAGAAGCTAAAAAATGGTCTTTCATTCTAAAATCCATTTGTTAGTTTTGATTAAAAAGTGAGCTCTTCAGGTAATTACACCCACTCTCGGTAATAGTCCCCTTAAAAAAAAAAATATAATTACACTCACCAAAAATACACTATACCCCTTCCACCACCACCACCATCATCTCCATCTTTATCTCCATTCTCCACCGCCAACGCCACCACCACTACCACCACCACCACCACTAATAACACCTCAACCATAGCCTCTACCACCAACAACACTTCAACCATAGTCTCCACCTCCACCAAAAAATATACTTCATCGTACTACAATCACTATCATCTTCCCCACCGTCAGCACCACCCCCATTCCACTGTCACCAACACAAAGAGAAAGATAGAGAGAGAGAGAGAGAGAGAGAGAGGTTGGGGTAGTGGTGGTGGTGGTGACGGTGGAAAAGATGATAGTGATTGTGGTACGGTGGGGTGTATCTTAGTGGAGGTGTCGGTGGTGGCGATGGGGTTAGGGTGGGGTGGGGTGGTGGCAGTAAAGAATGGAGATGGTGGTAGGAGTGAGATATATTTTTAGTTGGGTGTAAAACCTAAAAATTAGTAGTGTATGTAGAGCTCTCGAATTTAGTGCCCCATTTTGAGCTTCCCTCCCATCCAAAATAGTTTCCCCAATATTAAACCCCTTTTTCTTCTTCTTCTTTTTTTTTTTTATCCATGACTTCAACGGAATGTACATATAGTTCTTCTGTGCCACATCTCAAGCAAATATGGATTATATTGGATACCTAGTTCTAAAGTTTTAATGCATCGAATAGTAAGTATGTGTCAAACTAATAGATGTTGGTTTTGTAAGCAGGAAGGAGAATCAGTATCTCACATGTTTATCCTTTGTAAGCTTGCAAGAGAGACATGGTTATATTTTTCAAAACCATTCAATACCGAATGGGTTTCGACAGGTACATTATTGGGGCATTTTTTCTGGTGGAATAAAAAAATATTGTAGAAACAGAGTTGGAATAATTTGGGATATCATCCCATTTGCTATTTGTTGGGGACTCTGGCTCCAAAGAATCGGATAGAGCAGGACCTAACACTAAAAATATGTAGGCCTTGCATTCAAAATTAATTTCTTTTCTTTTTTAGGTCATCTTTAGATACAATGTTCTCCTGATTTCTGCTATATTTTCTGAGTAATGCAAGGGGTGCTCGAAATTGAACCCAGAAAGCAGTCCAAAATCCCAAATGCTGTGGCAGCTCAAAGGTGCAACTTGGGCTGGTTCAACCCAAATCGGTTGGGTTTGAGACTATAGGTTATTGTTAAAGGTTTTAGGAAATGAAATTTGGCTTAAAATTTAGTTGGGTTCGAGTTACTTTTGGACAATTTGAGAAACCCAAGACCAAAATGTATATTTTAATAGGACTGGTATAGTGTTTAACATCCATGATTTTTGTGTGAGGATCATATATTCACTATTTAGATTATTCTTACAAAAAATCACATCATTTTAAAACTTTTAACTTTATGAAAATTTGTGTGATTTATGAGATGTCTATTTTTACGATTAAATTTAAACAGCTATTTAATAGGGTAAGAAATTTTAGAACGGAATGATTTTTATATAAAGATGATCTACATGGTGAGATCATCATCACACAATCGGATCATCTTTATGTAGGCTCTTGCATGGACCTTAACTCTTTGTATAAGTGTTATGAAAACTTAAACGAACCGATGGTCCGACCGAAAATTTTGAAATTTCGGTTCGGGTCACACTCAAACAGTTCAAAATTAAGAACCGTCGGTTTTCAGCAAAATTGCGGTTGAACCTGCAAACCGACCAGATCGATTTTCATTATAAATCGCTTCTAACTCTAATTGAAAATCATGACTACCAAGGAGGGACACATGGTTCAATTTTTTATAATTGGGTTTAAAACTCATAAATATTTCTTGAAACATACAGGCATCAAAGATCACATATATGATGGACCCACTTAAATGAAAATAGATTTATGGGTTTATAGCTAGAACTGGTCTAACCGAATCGAACCTAGGTCCGACCATTTTTTTGAAATTTCAGTTCGACCACCGGTCCAGAATTCATCATCTCCTTAAGTACAATGTCATAAATTCTACATGCTATGTTAATAATCCCAATGAATTTTTTATTTCCTTAAGAGTGTATAATTTGTCAATTAGAATGTTGGTTGGGTTTTTGGGCTAGAAACATTGAAAAGGTAGCCCAACAAATAATTAATCGAGATTGAAACATGTTAGACTTTTGAGAGAGTTAAAAGTTTAATTATAACATGCTAATTACATATATGATGATCTATGTGGTGTGGAGAAAATTTTAACTTGATATCAACCCTCGAATTCATGTGGGTTGAATAATCCCTCTCATTAGTCATTACCTGTTTTGGCACATTATTTATGGCGGTTGGATGTGCATGCCTATGGAGCTCGAGATTTGAACTTGATGGCCCGAGGGGAAACATCCAACGTCCCCAAAAGCTCAAGCTTACATAGCAACTTATTTTTCTTATTTTTTATGAGGGACTATTGCCCAAATTATAATAACAAGACGAAGATACACTATTGACTATTAGTAATAGGTGTGTAAGAAGCACAGAGCCACCGTCAAGATCACAAATGAGTAGCCACTACGAACATAGATAAACCATCAATATTTGCGAGAATACGAAAGTCGCCGCCACAAACAAAAAAAAATGTCGCCAGCACAGACAAAGAGAGACGCCACCAATACCACGGATGAGAGACGTCCCCTACTACGGATGAAAAGAGAGCTCCAACATATTACATGAGATAAACTTAATGATAAACTACATCCAAGAAGTTTTGATCCTAAGACCTTCTAAATTATGAGAGGGACTCATGTGCATGTTAAGTTGACCATAGGATGAAAATAGTTAATAGTATTTTGATAAAGTTCTCCAACATTAACAGGGGCAAAAGTTGTTCCACGCCAAAAATAGAACCGGTTTAGCAGGATTTTAGGATAAACGGTTTCTAAACAACAGCTGTTATCTACAAAATCAAAACAGAGTTGCACCAACTTTTACCACCCCTCAAAACACCCATAACAGATAAATTTTCATCTCCCTCATCTAATCCTATTCTCTCTCTCTCTCTCTACATCTCTCTCCCCATATTAAAACCTCTAAATTTCCATGTAATTCCCCTCTCAATCCTCCCTTGATCAACCCCAATTTGCAACCAATTTTTGTTCATAGGTTCCTAATTAATTGGTCCTAGAAAAAAATTTGGTCTCACGAAGATGAGCATCTCATGCCTGAATTGCCAAACATCGAAGAGGTCCGACAGAGAACCAGATTGTGGATTAAGATTGTGCTGCATTGGGGTTGATCGGAGTTGGTCGGGGAATCTTACACCGCCCCCTTACGAACAAATTGGAAATGGGTCATCGGTGGGAGTTACAAGTAAGGGACGGAAAGGTCACCGGAGGATTCATAGTACCGGAGTTCTTGCCTTCGAAGGGAGGAGCGGGGATTCCGGTGAGCCGCGGTTGTTACGAAGTTGCGGTATGAGAAGGGATTGGAGCTTTGAGAATCTAAGGCAAATAAGAGAGGAGGCGTAAATGAAGGGTGAGAGATTTGAAATTTGGCGGGTATTCCTTTTTATTTTTTAATGGTTTTAATTTTTTATTTTTTTGGATGAGGGTGATATTTCACGGGGATCAATTCAAAATACAGATGTATATCATTGGGTTTACATAAGTGAGATATATGGGTTTGTTTTAGAATTTGGAATACCAAAAAGGGTGCATGGGGGTGTTATTGTAAGAGGCTCATTATGTAATTTCTTCATTTATCTTTTTTTTTTTCTTTACACAAAATTAAAGAATTCATAAACTTTCTTTTCAAATTCAAAACTTATCACAGTGAATTCTAATGAATTTTAAAGTTTTTGCTAAATCTTTTCTTTTTTGCCCCACACTTGATAAAAAACATAATTTATTTGTGTATCCTTCCTTTTGTAAGAGATATTAAAATTAATCCAATTTTGTCATGGCTAAAAGTACCTTCAAGCATGCGCCGAGATAATAAAATAGCTCATGGGTGCTCAAAATCGATCTCCAATTGGCCTTCGAGTGCGCAATTTTAAGCGATAGAGTTAGCCCACGACATTGAAAATGGCACATTTGGTTTTGTTTATGGGGCCATAGTTCACAAAGTCATTTGCACTTGGATCATCTCATATGGGCTTAAAGTTGGTAAGAATTGTCAAGCATTTTGGTGCCAAAAATAGCATTATCTCAATTGGAAATGCTAGAAGGGTAGGCGTTTTAAGGTATTAATCCCCTTTAGGAATGAAATCAGTTCAATATATATTGCCGAAGATAAAACTAAGGTATTGGTTCCACGTATTGCTGAATCTATTCCATAACTTTTAATTCCATCAAAAACTCACGGACCCATTCTTTAATTTAGGTCATGTTAGAGTTGTATATTCCATAACTAATGGATCAACTAACGAAATGAAATAATCACGTACGTAAATTTTACAACCAGTATATACGTGGAGTGATTGAAAGTACAAACCAAAGGTAAGGATGATTTTTGTCACTAATTAAATTTTGCCAAGTATTGAGTCCAATTAATTAATATTGACGCAAACTGTACTTTGCTCCGTTACTTGCCCTTTCTCCGTTAGTGGTTAACTCTTTCGGTGCTGTGCTTCTCATATGCTGATTATGGTGTATTTACATCTTGTTGTAACAGGGTATTAGTCCCTTGCGACTAAAAAAATGCAAAATAAAATTAATATTTACTCACAATGTGGCATGGGTGAGAAAACCCTAATATCCTGTTGGTGGAAACTCAGAATGAGTTGACTGTTAATTATTAGGGACCGTTTTGTTGACCCACGTTAGAACTAGGTCAACAAACTCTTATTCCATATTATTTGTTGCTCAAAATTCAAAAAACTGTATTATCTTCTAGACTAATCTAGAATAACAAGAGCTTGTCTGTATGGAGTTTATGAATTCATTGAGTAGAATTTACGTTATCTTTCAAACTCCATGATCTTTCTAGACTGATCTAGTATACTGGCCGGCCTGTCACTCTCTCAAACCTTCCAAATTGAACATATAAATACATGACATCAGAACTCATTTAGGTCACTACATTTAGGTCACTACTTAATTATCATCCAGTACTACGTTCTGAAATTTAATTAGCATCTAACAACAAATTAAAGTAACTAATCCAATCTGCTGCTGCTGTTGCTGCTTGATTAGATCGACAATGGAGACATTAGCGAGGGACATGAACAAAGTTCTGAATTTTCCAGAGGAGATGGAGAAGACGTTGCAACCCCAGGTTCGTCGGTACGTCAAGAACACCAAGGCCATGTTTAGCACCCCTGCTGATGTCTATGAATACCCTTCTTTCTATTCCTTTGTTCTCGACATGCCTGGTCTTGAAGTAAAAAATATAAAGGTACGTACCTTAAACATTTAACCTAATTTTCCGTCTCAAATACCAAATCTTTGTATGAATCAGATTGTTTAATGGGGTTCAAGCAGTGTTTTATCCCCTTTCAAAAAAAAAAAAAATCTTATTACCAGTTCCACCGAATCCACCCAATAACATTTTTACAAAGTGGTGTTTTGGTATAGTTCTTCGGATTTCTAGATCCGACAAGTCATTTATGAAATTTGTCAGTGTCGGAACTAGAAGACCGACTAGGTGTTTTGTAAAATGTTGGGCGGAAATATCAGCAACTTTTTCTTTAAAAGTTGAGTGGTTGATTTGGAGATGATGCAATGCAGGTGAAGGTGGAAAATGGGATACTGCACGTAGCAGGGAAGATAAAGAAGAGGAAAGCAGGAGGAGAATCGACGGCTGGGAATGAACAAGGAGGAGTGAAGGCGATTAGGATTGAGAGGAGGAGGGCACGGTACATGAGGAAATTCACTCTCCCTCAGGATGCGAATCACGAGGATGTAAAAGCTTCTTACAAGGATGGTGTGCTTACTGTTAACGTTAGCAAGAAGCCCCGTGAAGAAGAAAAACAACAACCCAAACCCAAGACCATCTCCATCCCCATCTCTTAAATATAAAATCTATATGAATGAGATTGTTAAATGTTGATGAATTAATAGTGGGGAAAAAAAAATTACAAGAATAAAATGGTGAAAATACATTGAATATTTGTGTATTTCTTTGAAAGCTAAAACGTAGGGATTACAATGGGCTGGTCTGGGCTGGGCCAGGGTGTGCTCAGTTGGGCTCAGTCATTCAAATCATGAAATCAAGTAATCAATTGATAGACTTTTCATGAAATATTTGCTGTTTTGATTTCCTTACAGTTTTGTTTAGTTGGTTTGAACCCTCTTGACCTTAGGGCTAGTTGAGAACCCTAAACCCATTAAATTTCTCAGTGGATTTATTATAAAAGGGTAAGGCAGGGCCAATGGGATTGTAGGAAATTTTGCGAATGATTTTGGTGATCTCATTTTTTTAGAGAATTTTTTTAAAAAGTCTCGTGTTGTTATAAGTTACAGAGAAATAAGCAAGATAACTATCAAGAAACAAACATGAACTAGAAACTAACGATAAAGGATTCTTCTTACTTGAATTTTGAGATGCAATTACATGTAACAATGGCCTCTATTTATAACCATATTGTGGTGGTAGTAGTCGGTGAAATAGTGATGGAATTAGTGGTAGTGGTAATAGCAATAATGATGCTAGTGGTGGAGTGAATGGTAATAATAGTGATGGTGGTCTAGTGGTGGTCATCCATACAATATCCTTTATTTACAACACTCCCCCTTGGATGTCCACCACATTAATATAATTGTCTCGTTAAAACCTTACCAGGAAAACCCAATGGGATAAAACCTTGACGAAGGAAAAAGAGTACAATATCAACTTTATTGTAGTATTGGACGCGTTATAGTTGCCTCGTTAAAACCTTGCTAGGAAAACCCAGTGGGACAAAACCTAAGCGAAGGAAAAAGAGTACAACACGCATAAAGTCCAAAGATGCTCCCCCTGATTTAGACTGGAGTGTGAGTATCCACAATTTGTAAATAAATGCTCTCCTTAAGCAATTCTCCCGCTCGAAATACAAAATGTACAACTAATTAGTTTGATCATTGAGCTGTCGCATGCCTATCCCATATATCAACTTCTGAAATGTGGACTTGGGTAATGCCTTGGTGAATAAGTTGGCTAAGTTTTCGTTTGACCGAACTTGCTTGACGTCTATCAATTTTCTTCTTTGGAGCTCATGTGCATAAAACAACTTTGTTGCAAGATGCTTGGTTCGATCTCCTTTGATGAATCCTTCTTGTACTTGGGCAATGCATGCTGTATTATCTTCGTAAATTATTGTTGGCTCATTTGTGACTGGGGGTAGTTCACAATTTTCTCGTATATGTCTAATGATTGATCTCAACCACACACTTTCTCTTGTTGCTTCGTGAAGTGCAATTAACTCTGCATGGTTAGAAGAAGTTGCTACAGAACTTTGTTTTGTTGATCGCCAAGATATAGCTGCATGGTTATTAATAAACACATAACCTGTTTGGGAACAACCTTTATGGGGGTCAGAAAGATAACCTGAATCTGCATAACCAACTAGATGGGGGTTGTTGGTAGGATCAGAAGAATAAAATAATCCCATGTCAATTGTTCCACGAAGATATCTCAAGATGTGCTTAACACCATTCCAATGTCTTTGTGTAGGTGCAGAACTATATCTTGATAATAAACTAACAGAAAAAGCAATATCCGGTCTTGTGCATTGTGCTAGATATAAAAGTGCTCCAATGGCACTTAAATATGGCACTTTTGGATCGAGAACTTCTTCATGTTCTTCCATTGGTCGAAATGGATCTTTATCCAAATCTAAACTTCGCACAACCATGGGTGTGCTGAGTGGATGTGCTTTGTCCATTCTAAATCGTTTCAAGATCTTCTCAGTATATCGGGATTGATAAAGAAAAATCCCATTAGAACTTCGTTCTATTTGCAAGCCAAGACAAAGTTTCGTTTTTCCCAAGTCTTTCATTTCAAATTCTTTCTTCAAATAGTTAGCAGTTTTCTCCAATTCTGTAGGAGGACCAATTAGGTTTATATCATCTACATATACTGCTACTATAGCAAATCCTTTTATAAATTTCTTAATGAAGACACATGGGCAAATTTGATTATTTTTGTATCCTTCCTTTGTCAAATATATACTAAGACGGTTATACCACATCCTTCCGGATTGTTTTAATCCATATAATGCTCGTCTTAGTTTTATTGAACACATGCTCTTTGACTTTGTCTCTAGCATTGTATACCCTTCTGGGATTTTCATATAGATGTCAGTATCTAGGTCTCCATATAAATATGCAGTTACAACATCCATAAGTCTCATATCGAGATTTTCAGAAACTGCGAGACTAATTAGATACCTAAAAGTAATGACATCCATAACTGGGGAGTATGTTTCCTCATAGTCAATACCGGGCCTTTGAGAGAAACCTTGTGCCACAAGTCGGGCTTTGTATCTTTCAACTTCATTTCTCTCATTTCGCTTTCTTACGAACACCCATTTAAAACCAACAGGGTTTATGCCCTTTGGTGTTTCCATTATAGGTCCAAACACACCACGTTTCTCTAGAGATTTTAACTCTGCTTGAATAGCATCTTTCCACATTGGCCAATCTTTTCTTTGTCGACATTCATTTACACTACGTGGTTCATTTTCATCATCATTGTCCTTTGATATCTCAGCAGCTACTGCATAGCTGAATATGTCATCGATGACAAATGCTTTCCTGTCCCATAATTCACTTGAACATGCATGGAAAATCGAGATCTCATTATTTTCAGGTACCTGTGCCACATCAGGGGCAACCATAGGCATTTCAATGAATTTGGGAACTTGTGCATTTTTATTATTTGTTTCTGGAGCTCCAGCCACTATTGGGCTTTTATCAGGACAAGATTTTTCACTAGCTCTCTTTTTCCTAGGAGCACTATCTTTGAAACCTATAGGCCTGCCACGCTTTTGACGCGTGGTAGATTCATTTGCCGCCATTATTGGACTTTGTCCAATTGGAACATTTATTCTGGCTGGTACATTCATAGCTGGCACATGCGATTTTGTTACCTTTGCTGCATCATTAAATGCATCAGGTAATTGATTTGCAATTTCTTGCAAATGAATCATTCTTCTCATTTCATTTTCACATTGTGAAGTTCTCGGGTCTTGATGAGACAAAGTGGGTGTATTCCATGTTAATTTACACCATTCACGCCGTTCTATAGCAACATTTTCTTTATTAATAAATTGTTGCTTACCTCCCCCTAACGGCGGAAAAATTGTCTCATCAAATTGGCAATCAACAAATCTTGCGGTAAAGACATCCCCTTTCATTGGCTCAAGATATCTTATTATAGATGAGGACTCAAAACCTATGTATATGCCCAAACGTCGTTAAGGACCCATCTTAGATCTTTTCAAAGGTGGAATTGGAACATGTCCCGCACAATCAAATTTTCTCAAATGTGATATGTTAGGTTGTCTACCACTAACAAGCTGTATAGGTGACAAATGATGGTAACCAGTTGGTCAAAATTTAACTAGAGATGCAGCATG
>MVGT01002224.1:17248-49862 GCA_002174775.1 Macleaya cordata
CATGTTTAGGGAATTTGGATACCCATGCTTTTACTCTAATTTTATCCTTGACCGCCTACCTATAGTAACATTTATTTCTCTTATCACTTTTCTATTGTGATAAGAGGAAAACAAAAAAAATAAATAAATTGTGTAGTCGAAGCATGTCACTGTATTATTTTATGAAATATGAAATTTGGGTGTCATACTCATCTTCGTCTATGTGTTCCTTTTTTTTTATTGCCTGGACATGTTCAGGCCTTGTCTGTAAAATACCTCTTGGATGGGTCATATAATTAGTATCCGTTTCTTATCTTTCCACTGAATTTCTATGATGAGCAAATATTTGGATGCTTGAGGTGATTTATATGTTCCAAACTTGATTGATACATTGTGGCAGTAGGAATCTTATGATATCCTGATCTTTTTGACATTTAAGGTGTGCATGGGCAAGGTGGTGAGCTGTTTGAATGTTCAAATTGATTCATAGTTTTGGTCAATGCTTACAGCGCAACACTCCTTTGTATTTCTTTTGTTCTTTGATGAATATCTTTTGAAGTTTTGACCTCAAATTGTTTGTTTTCCCCTTATTTTCAGGGATTTACTAAAGCAGTCATGTCTACATCATACCTTCCGGCTACAACAGATGCAATTGTGCAGGCTCTAGAAGCCAAGGATCCATCTGAGTCAATCTCTATTCTTTACAGAATACTTGAGAACCCCTCATCTTCTCCTGAAGCCCTGCGCATAAAAGAACAGGCCATCTCGAATCTCTCAGACCTTCTCAGACAGGAGAAGAGGGCTGAGGATCTCCGAAGCCTTCTAAACCAATTGAGGCCTTTCTTTTCCGTGATCCCCAAAGCGAAAACTGCAAAGATTGTGCGGGGGATAATTGATGCGGTGGCCAAGATTCCTGGAACCTCTGATCTTCAGATATCCCTCTGCAAAGAAATGGTGCAGTGGACCCGTGTCGAGAAGCGTACATTCCTCAGGCAGCGAGTTGAGGCTAGGCTTGCGGCTCTTTTGATGGAAAACAAGGAGTATTCGGAAGCCTTGAACCTTCTTTCTGGTCTGATCAAGGAAGTCAGAAGATTAGACGACAAACTTCTTCTTGTGGACATAGATTTACTAGAGAGTAAGCTCCATTTCTCTTTAAGAAACCTACCCAAGGCGAAAGCTGCACTCACTGCTGCAAGAACAGCTGCAAATGCTATCTATGTGCCTCCAGCACAACAGGGCACCATAGATTTACAAAGTGGGATTCTCCATGCAGAAGAAAAGGATTATAAGACTGCCTACAGCTATTTCTTTGAAGCATTTGAGGCCTTCAATGCTCTGGAAGATCCACGGGCTGTCTTCAGTCTAAAGTACATGTTGTTGTGCAAGATCATGGTGAGCCAGGCTGATGATGTGGCAGGGATTATATCTTCCAAAGCAGGCCTGCAGTACGTGGGACCAGAACTGGATGCCATGAAAGCTGTCGCCGATGCTCATTCAAAACGCTCTTTAAAGTTCTTTGAGACTGCCCTTCGAGATTACAAGGCCCAGTTAGAGGAAGACCCAATTGTCCACAGGCATCTCTCTTCCCTATACGACACTCTCTTGGAGCAGAACCTCTGCAGGTTGATCGAGCCTTTTTCGACGGTTGAGATAGCTCACATTGCTGACCTCATTGAACTGCCAGTAAGTCATGTGGAGAAGAAGTTGTCTCAGATGATTTTGGATAAGAAGTTTGCAGGGACTTTGGATCAGGGAGCGGGGTGCCTCATTATCTTTGATGATGCCAAGCAAGATGCAATCTTCCCGGCAACTTTGGAAACCATTTCAAACATTGGCAAAGTGGTCGATAGTCTCTACACGAGGTCTGCCAAGATAATGGCATAAGGTTTGGGTTGACTAGTTGCAACTTATCTTGTGCAGTTTCTTCATCGGTTGACATGTCATGGTTCCTAGAGAGAGAGAGAGACAGGGTTAAGCCATACTTTTTTTGGCCTTCCATTTGTTGCGATTTGCAGGTTAGGTGTCAGCGCGAGTCCTTTAGTAGAGGACTACATCTTTGTCTCTTGAAAAGTTGAGTACGCTAATGCACTAAAATCCTGTCTGTGTTTATCAGCTGAGTTTGAAAAAGCAGCGCGTCCTTTGGACTGTCCCTGGCTGCCCATCTTCTGTGACAGTTTTCTCCTCCATTTGAAAAAAAAAGTCTCTATCTGTTACTTGAAGTTTTTTGAGTTTATGTCCTTTTATGATGCTAGTCTCTGAACATCACCTCTTTAAGTTTACATGTAGGGACAGTCATTTCTTGGATGTTAAATCATCAGCAACACTGTTTCGTTACCAATGGTTTTTGCAGATTTAGTTGTTAAATCAGGCTATAACATATTACATAGTCTTCAACTGAATGGTTTCTGACCGTTGGATGCACTGTGGATTATTGTGAATTTCTTGTTGTTTACTCCATGATGCGTGCAGTGGAAGGTCAGACTCTGGTTGAAATGGTTGACCCTGGGGTTGGTTGACGCTGGGGAGTGTAACACACAATTATTTATTTTTTATTTTTCCATCTTTTTTCTTTCAAGATTTCATATTAACTGTGAGATTGCTAAGAAAATAGAGTTAATTGAATTGAGAACTTGGAACGAGGCAGCATTTGGTAATAATAAATCAGTTTTCTTCCTATGAGAGATATTACTTAGAAGCAACGCCTTATGGAGAAGAGTCGTTTAGTTGCAAGTTCTCTGCCAGGAAATTTGTGCCATACATTAAAATGTGCAATTACTTCAAGAATTGCTCAATAGTTCAGCCCTCCTCAAGTTGGGATTTTTGAGGCAATTTCGGTATTTGGGGTAGGTGGGGAATTTAATTTTACACAATTAGTTACCAGTTGAATATTCCATTTCTCCCTGCATGTCAAACAGGCAAGTGTTGGTTCATCTGAAAGCATGAATCTCCATAAATTGAGTCCACAATCCCAGAGCTCATCAATTTTAAGAGGCAAGAGCAGATTCAGAAGTCTGTAGGAATCAAGGTTGATTCTGATTTAACACCTGTTTCTGTTCTGTAAAAGACATTAGTAATATCCAACTAGAACCTCACATCACATGGCCCTAAATCAAGATGACATGTTTACTAGGTTGATTGAGCTGCAAACTCCATGAAATGTGATAATACTGGAGAATGTATTAATGTTTTAACTGGATCTTCTGGCTCTCCATATCAGATGGGCTTCAATTCAATGAAGAACATAGTGAGGTTGGACATACCAGTCTTTGGTTTCCTAGCAGATGATAATGTTCTGTTCAATAAATAATCAACAATGCATAGTACATTCATTCAGTTCCAACAACAGGAAGAAAGTGAAAAGGAGTTTTCATGAAAAAAGGCCGCGGATTTGAAAGTTCAGCTATCCTCTATATCTGGATTTAGAAGCCGCCATCAAATTTAGCTTGCTCCTTTCCATATTTCTCTTCATGATCACTCTTCCACCTTCCTTTTCGGCTTAAAGACCTCTGTGATCGATGGATCCAATACATCTCTTGAGCAACGAAGAACAATGCCTCTTTCCATTGCATCATCCCAAAGCTGTTTACCCTTTTCAAAATCTCCTCCCCTACAAAGCTTGGGTATTAACAAATCATAAACTGGTCCATAATCCCCTTCACATCTCTTCTTCATCCTCTCAAACAGTTGCAGAGCATGACCCACCCTCTCAAATCCACAAAGCACACCAATCAAGTCATAGAAAAATCTTGGTTTTGGTATCAACCCGGCTTCAATCATTTCGTCTACAAGCTTGTTCCCTCTGCCAAACCTCCCTGTCAAATACAAAACTCTCACAACAAGATAATAGCTAACCCAATCAGGTGAACAACCAAATTTCTTCATCGAATTGAGAATTCGATAAGATTCCTTCACTCTTCTGGTACTACACAAACAAGAGAGCAAGATATTGAAGCTAACTGTATTCGGCATAATCCCATTAAAGTTCATCTCCATCATCAAATTTGAAGCTTCAGGAACTAATGCTGAGGGATTGAATTTAAGGTTTCTCTTGCAAAGGCACCTAAGAAATGTGTTAAAACAAAACAGGTCCAATTGAACTCCCAAAGACTTCATCTCATTCATAATCCTACGAGCTTCATTCACATTTCCATGGACACACCACCCATAAAGAAGATTCCTGTAAATGCAAGGCTCAGCACCAAAGATCTTATTTTTATGGTGAAAAACAACCCCTTCAGCTTTCTTAGCATGCCCTTTTGCACAAAGAGCATGAACAATGGCAGATACAGTAATCCTATCTTTCGAGCACCTGAATTTGTCCAAGTTCTTGAAAAGTCCCACTGCTTCATCTTCTTTCCCCATTTTCACTAGAATCTCTGTAACAAGACTAAAAGTTTCAGTCTCCAGCGTTCGATGCTCTTTTTGAAGATCAGAAAGTAAGATATCCAATGCTGTGAGATCTTTCTTTTCAGCAAACACCCTGATTGCATAATTGAAAACTTCATCATCCAACTTAGAATTCAAATTTTTCCGAGACCAAGAGAAGAATCTGAGAAGTCTCCTGGTGTGTGCTTGAGTTTTGCAGGAATCTAAGATTTGGGTAACTAGTGTTGAACTGATTGAAGCCTTTGAACTATTAAGACTAGCTTCCAGTTCATCTAGACCACCAATTCCGCTCAAAACAAAGTGACATAGCTTTTGGTAGTCTGATGATTGTTCTGGTGGAATTGTTGAGTAGAGAGAGAAAGAAAGACGTTGGAATCGACAGACTTGAATCAGTTGCAGTAGTGAATTGTCCAACTTTGATTTCAGTACTGACAACATATCCTGTGAGGAAATTTATCGAACAGTTAATGGGTATTAGCTAAAAAAAGGCATTCTTAATCACCCAATTCTCTTCAAATACCTCTCATAGATAGTGTGGCCTACCCGGTTGAAATTATGAGTTATGACTCAGAGAAAGATCTTTTTATGTTTCATAAAAAGAAAATTGAAATTGAATTGAACTACCAGAATAATAATACAATAAAGAGAATATACAGAGAGCAAACACACAACAGAATATAAAATCGAAGTACGACGTTTCAAAAGAATTTCATGAAATTGGAGATGCGGGGTATCGAACCCCGTACCTCTCGCATGCAAAGCGAGCGCTCTACCATGTGAGCTACATCCCCAACTATGGTGGGTTGCAGCAAAACTACATAATAAAAGTATGGATAGTCACCTCAAAACAATTTTTTAATTGTCCTTTTGGAGCACATTACAGCCACCCACGCTGACCCCGACAAAAAATAATGGGTGCCGTTGTAAAAATGTGACTCATCCAATCCAAATCGTTCAATATCCATCACGTGCATTTTACCGTACTGCTAAAGCTGAGGGGTAGAGGGAGTAATATTTCAAAACGTCAGGGGCTCTCTGCGAATATTCTCTAAAATATAAACCCTCCAGCCGAGTCAGATCTGTAAAATTCCAAAACAACCATCAATCCTTTCCAGATCCTCCCGAAGAACACGACTTTATATAAGTTTAATCAGATCAGTTTTGACCGGAGTCCGACGAGCTTTTTCTGTTATCAGATTCTTCTTCAAGTATACTTCTTCAATTCCTTTCTTTTTTTTCTTTCTTTAATTTCGTTGTTGATCTTGTTAATTCTCTAATTCTGATTTTGATAGATCGAATTTCCCTTTCAATTCCCTAATTCAATCCAACTAGGGTTTTGCAATTTCTAGGTAATCGGTTTAATTGAAGGTGAACTCAAATAAATCCTGTTATTTTTTACAATTTTGTATTTAATTGAAGTTCAATTCATCATGAAAACCTGGAAAATTGAAAATTTCCCTTTTTTCTTTTGTAAAACTAAAAGATCTTTGAATTTACGGATTTAACAGGGTCGTCGAGCACGATGAGTGAGGTATTTGAAGGGTACGAGCGCCAATACTGCGAGCTTTCTGCGAATTTAGCGAAAAAGTGTACCTCCGCTGGTCTTCTTGATGGAGGTAACAGATTAATCTATCCTCCTTTGTTCTTATTTTCATCTCTTTTTTATTGGTGAAGTAAGCCCTAATCGATAAGTTTCTGTGAAAATTTAATAGATGAAAACCCTATTTGTTTAGGGGATAGATGAAATTAAGGAAGGTCTGTGAAGTAGTAATGCACTAGCCCAAAATGAAGATACATCTTTGCATTTTTTAAAATTTTTTTTTTTATCATGATGCGTTTTATTGCATTTGAATCAGCCGTTTCTCAGATAAAATTGAGGTACCGAATATGCGGAAATGGTTGAAAGTAAAAGAAAACATATCAGACACCATAGAGCTATCCTGTAACTAGGTTAAGTATAAGTCGGTTTAAAGTTTTCTGGGAGAACTATTGAGCGACTATATTTGTGTTTTACAAATTGATAAAGTAGCATACGGAGGAATACACTAGCCATTTTCTAGAAAATCTTTCAAAATAATGGCTGTACATGTCAGCATGTTTTTTGATTGATTCGTGCCAATGTATATTGACAAGGCAAGATATCCTAAAAGTGTTATGTCGTCGCTAAAAACTCAAGAGATAGTAACAAAAATCCAATAGTATAGTTATATATTTTTAGCCAATAGTATAGTTATACAAATAGAGAGGTCCATGACCTTAATATTTGATTGACGTTCTTATTCCATCAAAATCTGAATAAATCAAATTGCATAATCATTGATTTATAGAGTTTTACTTGAGATGTCCTTATGGAACCTAGTCACATTGAAATTGCTTCCTAATCTATAATCAAATTTCTTAAAGTTGTATTTGAGATATCAATTTACAGTATTCTATGTTGGTTTCACATATCTAGGCATTTATCTTATGTTTTTACTTATTACTTTAAAGTTTAAACCTCATTAACTGTTCTGGAAATAAGGTTCTTGATTGCTATGAACGTAAGATGATGTAGTGTTTTCTGTTTCCTTGGGTTACCGCTGAACTTGCTATCTAGATTGATATCAGGACTACTGGAAAAGTTTGTTCCTTCTGAGGCAGTTGTTTACTGTTTGCATGTATACATTTGACATAACCTTTCTCCTTAATAATGGGTGATGATTATTCTACTTGTCTTTAATTTGGCAGAACAGAAGAAGCAAAAGATTTCAGAAGTAAAAGCTGGATTGGAAGATGCTGAGGCATTGGTACTGTTTTAACCAACATTTTGTTCATAGAATCCACTCTTACATATTATATATGTAATGATCTTTGCATGAATCTTTCCAGATCCGGAAAATGGACCTTGAAGCCAGAAGTTTGCAGCCTAGTGTAAAGGCTATGCTTCTCGCGAAGTTAAGGGAATACAAATCTGATCTGAACAATTTGAAAAGTGAAGTGAAAAGGATCACATCGGCTAATCTCAATGCGGCAGCAAGAGACGAATTGTTGGAATCGGGAATGGCAGATACAAAGATGGTATATCTGGATCAGTGTAGTTTCTTTCTCATGTTTACTGTCTGGAAGTGTTATGAATCTTATGATGCTTTATTTCTTGGAGGTGAACTTGTGGTTATTGTTGCAGTGGTTAGAAGTAGATCCATGACTGGCTTGACGTGAAGGATTGTTCTGCACTTACTATTATTATTTACATAGCCATCCTCCTTTTGCTTGAAATTTTATATTTATATAGTCAATATTAAATATTGCATTTCTTTAAGTTCTTGTTCTCAGCTTCTCTTATATGACTGTATTTTTAGTTCTATTTTCTATTGAGTCAGGTGGGTTTTACCTGCCATTCTATTTCTTTTCTTTCTTAATTACCTCAATCGACATTATTTATGCCTTCCCCTGACTCAGAGCATTCAACAACTAATGGGGTTTTTATGTTTCTCTTGAAAGAAGACAGTTTCCTTCAACCCATTTGTGTTATGGCCAAGGTTGAAAATTTCATTTTGTCCGAATATGTCAGTCAGGTGACATTATGATCAAAGCATTCCAAAACATTTTGGAACAATAGAGAAACAGTACCAGTACAAACTTTGACAGTTTCATTACTGTTATCACCAAAACAAACAAAGTATTCAAAACATTCTGAACTTTGAACCATGGTTATGGGTTGTAATTTTAGAAACATACCATTTATACTATATGGATTGTAATCTTCCCTTGAATGTTTTGAGGAAGTTGGTTAATTGTCAAAACAATCTTATGAACTGATTGATAGTGGCTCAGGTGTCTGCTGATCAAAGAGGAAGATTATTAATGTCCACGGACAGATTGAATCAATCCAGCGATAGAATTAAGGATAGTAGAAGAACCATGCTGGAGACGGAAGAGCTTGGTGTCTCTATCCTTCAAGATTTGCATCAACAGCGCCAGTCTCTCTTGCATGCACATAACACGGTACACCTTGATTGAAATTCTAATTAAGGATCATTTTCTATCGAATTATTTTTGGTTATGGAAACTTGCTGCTTCTACCTCCATGAAGATCTTGAAACTTATCCTAATTTAGTATCTTTTTTAAAAAAAAATTTTTCAAAATGCCGAAGAGCAGACTGTTTTGCACCAGAGCGCAGTTTGTGCAATTTTGAATGGTTTACCCTTGTCTAGCAGTTTCTGGTTGCCAGTATTCTTTGAATGTAAACCAAAATGCCAGTTTTAATTGCCAACTAATCTCTGCAGATCACCTATTTTCTGTTTGAATTCTTTCTTCTTCTTTTTTTTTTTTTCCAATTTTCTTTTGTTTGTTAACTTTGTTATTAGCATATTTTATTTAGCTTTCAAAACATGTTTAGAGATTGCCTATAAAATGAAGGGGGTTAATCATGTTCTTTACCAACCTTTTCTGTATTTGGTCTTGCTTGCTATTGCATCTGGACTTCTATTTTTTGTAGTAATCTGAGTTTGAGTAGATCCAATGTTAAGATCAGTACGGATTTCTTATTTTTGATCTTCTATTTTTCATTTATGGTGGCCAGACGATGGAATAACTCTATTTTGTTTCTATTCATGCTTTTGCTTATGCACTTGCTGATACTGTTCTTTTTTCTTTTTCCAGCTTCATGGGGTGGATGACAACATCGGCAAGAGTAAGAAAATCTTGACTGCCATGTCAAGAAGGATGAGCAAGAACAAATGGATCATTGGTGGGGTAGTTGCAGCTTTGGTTCTGGCAATCATCATAATCCTTTACTTCAAGCTTTCTCATTAACTGGCAATGTTTGACCGCATATTTTGTTTGATGCCCTGGCATTCGCTGGTTACTTATTGGTGTGAATGTTTACAGATGTTGTTGTTTCTTTACTTCGTGTGCGTGTGTCTATGGTTGTCATGAATGTCGATAACATAATACATCTCCATAATTCTTCATTTTTTCCTTGTCCCTTTCATTATCTGGTTTTCACCCTTGGAATGAAATAATCAGGTGTGCCATTATTTGCACTCTTTTGCAATGAATGCTTTGATTTGAACTTACACACAGATATTCTTATTAACCATCAAGCTGGGCTCAAAGTCATGGTTCGACTTCAATCCCAGTTCTTGCATTGCATGACTTGTTTCCAGAGTTAAAAGTTTTTGCAAAGTGTGATCTGACACAGCATTATGGAACTTCCATTACTTGAAATACCAAAAGAGCTGCTTAATACATGGTACGGCTTGGAATCAAGCATTTCATTTGGTTGCTTTGTTGCTCAGTCTTGAATTGCAAGACTAGTACAAAACCGGACTGGAAACTACGAGGAGCTGATCGAATCTGAGGGTTCGATCAAGACGACCTTGGAACTGGGGATTATGATATAACTGTCTCAAACATTCTGAACTTTTGAAGACTGATGCAGGCAATGCAGCTAATGGAGAACAGTCTAATCTTTTATTAAATAATTGAGTTCTGAAGAAGGTCTGTTGAATGGAGTACAAAAAAAGATCTAAAGCTTCTCCAGTTCAAGATCAAACAAAGCAGAAAAAAGAAGATTACTATATCCTCTTAATTCTTAACAAACCATCTCATATTAGATTGAATTGTTGAGACCATTTAAATCTGATTTAACTAACTTATAACACTTCCATTTATACGAATATATTTCAAATGCTATTGCTTATAGTTTTAGATCAAAAGATTTTTTTTTTTGATGGTTGGATCAAAATCATATTTCGATGCTCCTGCTCTAAAGGTATTTCGAAATTGGGGGTGTTCCACTTCCATACTCGTTGAGCGGTATTTTTTTAATTGATCACTCCAGACTCTCCAGTGCCGCTCTGGTTACTCAGCTTTGAACCATGTTTTTTTTATGACCAAATATTGATGAAGTTAAAAGTTGATTTTTTGTGAGGATAAATCCAATCCCCAAGCGGGTGAATCATAGTGTACGCACGGTTGGGTGGAAATATCAAATATCGGCCCATATTCAGTGGGGACTGGGGAGTTCATTTTTACTGTAGAATTATGGAGCATCCGATACTCTCTCAAACAGTAGTTTCTTCTTCTCTAGACCACATTCTCTCTCCTCTCTCTCTCTCGTCTTTCTCTCTCTAGAGACTTCAGCTCCGTCTCTGAATTTCAGAAAATCCTCTACTGTTTAATGGCTTCTTCTTCGACGTTCCCACCTCCCTGTCGTCTTCCTCATTTCACCCCAAAATCCATCTCTTCTTCAAAACCCAGAACCAAAACCAAGTTCCCAGTTCGACCCATTTCAACACCACGAGCATCCTTCTCCGACCCATTCGTCATTCAAATCGCTGAAACCCTAGAAGACTCAAATTCAACTCTCTCTTCAAAACAATCTCCACCTCTTGACAAACTCAGAGAAACTTCTTCTCAATCTCTCCTCTCCAAGTCTTGGCCTTCTCGTAAAGATGAACGTTTTCGATTCACTGATACTTCTTTCATCAAACGCTCTCAAATTCACCCTGTTTTGAACCCTCCAAATTCTGAATCTAATCTTATTGATATCTCTTCTGATATTCCCCAATCCCCTAATCTCGTTATAGTTGATGGCTACATTGTTCCTTCTCTCTCTAAAATCTCTGAATTGCCTGAAAATGTTTATGTTGGAAGCATCTCAGACATCTCTTCGGTGGAAATTATGGAAAAGGTGACTAAATTTGTTTCAGATTTTCAGGAAGGAGATTTGTTTTGGTCTCTTAATGGAATTGGAGCTCCGGATGCTACTGTTGTATTTGTTCCTTCTGGTTGTCATGTTGAGAAACCCTTGAGTTTTAGGTTTTATTCTAGTGAAAGTGGGGATACTGAGTCTACTCACTTGCCCATGTCCAATCCGAGGGTGTTGATTTTGGTGGAGAAGGGAGGGGAGATTGGGATAATTGAGGAGCATTTGAGTGGGAATGAGGAGGAGGAAAAGTGTTATTGGGAGAATTCAGTAATGGAGGTTTTCATTGGAGAAGGAGGGAAAGTTACCCATTCTTATATACAGCAGCAGGCTGCTAATGCTGCCCATATCAAGTGGACTTATGTTCAACAGGTGATTCTCTCTCTTCTTTTTTCCTTACTCTGGTAGAGAAGTTTTGCTGCAATCCAAGCCTAAAGTTGCAAAATAGTTTATATCAGCAATTTGTAGGAAGAAAACTGATACCAAATACCTTATATTAGATAAGACTTAGTGTTTTTATGTTGTTCAAGTGTCTAATTTGGTTACGTAACAGTTTTTACCGTAGTCTGCTTTTGTTTGCGATAATCGGACCACTTGAACACTTGCTCAAACTTAATCTTCCTGAGGGAGAATGCGTTGCAGTCGGATGCTGTAATCAATGAATGTGACTTTGTGGACTTGGAATTGAACATGGTTATTGATCTGTATCTGTTGAAATCAAGTTAATTTTTTTTTGGTTTTTTAGGACTGAGTATATTTCCAATCCTTACATTTTTAAATCATTTAGTTATGTGCTCATATACTGTTTTTCTTTTATCGGCATGTGCTCATATACTGTTATAAATGATTAACTTATGATGCTGACATTCATAGCTTAACAAAACGTATAAGGTCTTGTAACAAAATAAATTAAGAGGATTAGAAATAGTGGTTTTAATGGACTCAGTTTATTGTTTGAACAGTAGGGGAGGCAACAGGTTTTTTTGTTAGGATAACACTATCAGAAGAAGAGGAAACAGAAGAATATACAAGCTAGTAGCATCCATTAGGAATGATAAAGGTTACTATCATTTTATTTTTGGTCTTATTGTTAGAGGTGGACATCTTTTTGGTTCGAGCAGAAAAACCCGAAGTTTCTCTGTAAAATGTTGGGAGTTTGTAAGTGATGAAGCTCGGTTGTTGAAGGATATTGTGGTGATCTTCATGGAAACTTTAGGTGGATAATGTGATTGAGTGAGCTTCTGTGAGGATCTTTTTGTGAAGTGTGCCATAGCTTGAAGTATCCACTTCGTTCCAAGTACCACCATACTGAGAGGCCTTGTTCTGCAAGACTGATCATTTTGGATAATTCAACTACAGAATCTTAATCTAACTTTTATTATTATTCATGCTCCATTTTTACAGGAATCATCTAGTACCTACGAGCTTGTAGAGATAAGCTCTGGCGGAAAATTGGGCAGACATAATCTCCATATTCAGCAAGTGGGCCCAGACACAGTAACAGAAGTATCAACATTTCAGTTATGTGTACGTGCTCAAACACAAGATCTTCATAGCAGAATATTTCTGCAGCATCCAAGAGGCACTACCCGACAACTTCATAAATGCATTGTGGCTCACTCATTAGGCCAAGTTGTGTTCGATGGTAACGTCGAGCTTATCAGGTATTTTCTTTCTTCATCCCCTTTCTTTTTTATTACCCTTGTCCTACAGAAACTGGTTAAATCTTGGTGTTGCAACTGTCATATACTGGTCGTGCTTAAGATATTAACTTGAATAGGTCCCTGATTAAAAAAGAAAGAAAGAAGAATAACTTGAGTAGGTTGAATTTCAATCAGTACCAGCATCTTAGTGTAAAATTGCAAGTATACTAATGTATAGAGGGAAGCAACCTTCCCGGCAATGACTTTTATTCTATAAGTTTCCTCATTGCACTCACAATTATACTAAATTACACAGTTAAAGAATTTTTATCAAGTGTACAGATTCTAAACAAGTAAGGATGCGCTTTCGTCTTGTACTCCTTTGGAAAGAGTGTTGTGTTAATGCATGTGTCGTTGAATCTTTTTTTGCTATCTCAGTTCATCTAGTTTCCAGCTTTTTTCTCTTTCAACTTGAACCTTATCTTGAAGCAAAATTCCTTCTTATTGGTGTTGTCACTAGCCTTCATTGTACATTCCAAGCCATCACAATCTACAATTAGGTCTATTCTTAAATTTCCTGTATTGCTTATTTCTCAATTTGTTTTTGTTTCTACACTTCTTTCTTAAATATCCTCTTTTCTATTACGCCCATTTGATTAACAGGTTTCCTGTTGAATGGAACCAAGAAGCAAAATTTACAACTATTGGATGCTCCTAGTAAAATTCTGACAAGCTGTTTGATTTGTGCCTAACGCTCATTCATCAAATATTAGCAGAGAACAGCATTTAATAAACAGTGAAGGGCCAGGATATTCATGTATTGTGGTTAAAAGATTTTTGTGAGGCCACATTCACATGATCCAAGGGCTGATTTCCGGTGTAAATCAGATCATTAAGACTTCTAACCCTATAAAAAAACTGGGCGGTTTATGGGGCGTCCAGTTTCATCGTAATTTTCAAAACAAGTTTTGATGGGGTTAGAAGCTTTAGAACAGGGTGAATTCATAAGGGGATGATTTACATGGTGAGGATATCATCCTCCTACCATTGGATCATGTCCATGTGGTCCCCACGAAAATCTTGTACCGACGTTGTATGAATAAGAGTATCCTGTCTAACCAGTAAAACGTTTCTCATCGATTCTTACTCAATTGATAGAATCAAGGTCAGTCTCAAAGTTGTATATTGGCCATTGTTTAGTTACCTATTCTCTTATTACAGACCTGCACAAGAGACGGATGCTAATCAACTATCAAGAAGCCTACTTCTTGAGCCTGGTGCAACTGTGAATGTAGTGCCAAATCTCCAAATAAAACCTGATGGTGTTCAGTGCTCTCATGGGGCTACAATATGTGGTCTTGATGAAGAAGACGAACAGCTATTCTACTTGCTTGCTCGTGGCATCGACACAAAGACGGCGAGGAAGGCTCTGCTCTTTGCCTTTGGAGCTGAGGTGACGGAACGTTTGCCTTGTGAATCACTTCGAAAGAAGGTGGATAGCCACATTCAGAGATTACTGGAGCCCATCGCATAATAAGTGATGATATTATGTTTCATATTTCTAATTTACTACATTGTTTCTTAGAGTGTAATCTTATACCCCCGAAAATTTTCAAGTCAGGCCTATTGTGAGTGAACTATGTAGTCCAGAAAAGAAAGTGAAAATCAAGAAATTTTTTTTGAGATGTATGAGTTGATTTCTTGATTCAATTTTTAACCCATTTTCCTTGTTTCTTCAGCAATGTGGTTGTTATCGTCTCTAAAAGAGATGGGTGTTTTGCTAAGCGATATAGTTAACCATCAGACAAATGCAATGCAGTGGAATATTTTACATAGTAAAACCTGCTACTTGAAACCGTCTTTCTATTAAAAAATCTTGCATGGTACTTGTGAAGTCTCCCAGATTTCCCAGCTTCCATAACAACGATCCATGTGTTCTCCACCATTCTGACATTACACTTTTTGAGTGTTGGAACTTAGAGAGAGAAACGAACTTAGAGAGAGAAACTGCCCCACTATGTTTGGAGTGGTTTTGACAACTCTGTTCTTTGTGTTTTTGTGATCGGGTGAAGCATAGATTGTATCAATATTGAAAGTATCAGAATTTGAATATGAGATGGAATACCATTCCTCAATCTTCCTCTTCACTCTCCCACCACTACTACCGATCCCTTCTACGCACCCACGCCAAAACATCCTCTCTCATCGATGGCCAAAAACTCCACGCCACTCTCCTCAAAAATGGTCTTTCAGCCTCACCCAACACTTTCCTTCAAAATGCCATCCTCCACCTATACGCCTCCTGTGGTGATGCCTTATCCGCACGCAAAGTGTTTGATAAAATTCCCAACTCACACAAAGACACCATAGATTGGACTACTTTGATGTCCTGTTATGCTCGTAACGGACTCCCAATCGATGCTCTAAATCTCTTCCTTGTCATGCAAAAAGAAAGCCTTCGCCCCGATGAGGTAACCTTTGTTTCTTTCTTTAACGCTTGTTCGCGTCTGGGAGATTTGGTTTCTGGGTCTCAAGGGCATTGCTTTATGGTTAAGGAAGGATTACCATTTACTGTCACTGTTAGTAATGCAGCAATGGATATGTACGTTAAGTGTGGGAAAATGAGAGATGCTAGAATTTTGTTTAAGGAGATTAATGACCCAAGTGTTGTTTCTTGGACTATAATTCTAAGTGGTATGGTAAAATGGGAGGGTGTGGAAAATGGGAGACTAATATTTGATGAAATGCCTGAAAGAAATGAAGTTGCTTGGACTGTTATGATTGCTGGTTATATCGAAAATGGTTTACCCAGAGAAGCGTTTGTCATACTTAGTGTTATGATATTGGATATGCAGTTAGAGCTAAATCATGTTACACTCTGTTCGCTTTTATCAGCTTGTTCACAATCGGGGGATCTGTTTATGGGTAGATGGATACATGTTTATGCTTTGAAGAACATGGAAAAGGATATGCATCTAATGGTGGGAACATCGTTGATTGATATGTACTCAAAATGTGGGAGAATTGATAGAGCTTTTAGAGTTTTCGAGAGTATGTCAAATAGGAATGTTGTGGCTTGGAATGCCATGCTTAGCGGGATGGCAATGCACGGAAAAGGCGTCGAAGTTTTGGGTTTGTTTCGTCAGATGATTAGAGAAGTAAAACCAGATGATATTACATTTGTGTCTGTCTTGAATGCGTGTAGCCATTCTGGTCTCGTTGATCAAGGCTGCCAATACTTTCGAGACCTCAAAAAGCTGTACAAAATCACACCCAAAATTGAGCATTACGCTTGCATGGTAGATCTATTGGGTCGGGCTGGTAGACTTGAGGAGGCTGAGATTTTGGTGAGAGAGATGCCAATAAGGCCTAATGAAGTTGTGTTGGGATCCCTCTTGGCTTCATGTGGGCTACATGGAAAGCTTCATCTTGGGGAAAAACTTCAACAAGAACTGATTCAGATTGATCCTCTCAACACTGAATACCATGTTTTGCTATCCAACATGTATAAATTGGCTGGAAAGCAGGAAAACGTGAATTTTCTCCGTCAAGTGCTCAAAGACAGGGGAATTAGAAAGATACCGGGAATGAGTTCAATACACGTTAATGGAAAAGTTCACCAGTTCAGTGCCGGAGACAAGTCGCATCCTCAAATCCGAGATGTTTATATTAAGTTGGATGAGATGGTTCGGCGATTGAGATCAGCGGGTTATATCCCGAACACTGCTCAGATATTTTCTGGGTCAGAAAATGGGATTGATAATGCAGAAGAGAGGGAGGAGAAGGAACAAGCTCTGTTCTATCATAGTGAGAAGCTGGCAATTGCTTTTGGGCTAATAAGCACAAGACCTGGTATGCCTCTCCACATATTTAAGAACCTTAGGATATGCCATGATTGTCATTCTGCGGTTAAGCTTATTTCGGATATTTATGATCGAGAGATCATTATTAGGGATCGTCACCGTTTCCATTATTTTAAACAAGGTTCATGTTCTTGTTCTGATTACTGGTGAATTATAATCAGGCCAAGAAGTTTTGTGCAATAACACAATCAGGAGTTGTGTTATTTAAACATTGTTCCTTTGGTTCTTAAATGAGTAAACACAGAAAGCAAAGGTGTAAATGTATAATTCTATGACTTGTTAATTGTAGTAAACATCAACCATCATTTGGATTGAATTTGCAAGATGAATGAGTTTGTAGATTTAACTGAATGTGCTTGGAAGCTTTGGCATTTACAATATCAAACCAACTGAAAAACAAAAGAACAAAAACACTCCGGGTTTACTATCTACCCAGATTCTATTGCTTGTAAGAAACTCTATAACAAATTACATATAAAATTCATGTTGCAGAAAAAGCTCCATAGGAAAAACTAAATACCTGCATTTCCAACTGATCTGGGACTTCTACGTTTGGTCCCTAAAGAGATTGGTTTGACGACTAAGCCGGAGGGGCAGCCCAAAATTTTGGTATGCTCTTATTTCACCTCCCAAGCCTGCTGTCACAATTACCATGCCCCATGCTGTGGCATGGACACTATTACGGCTGCTGTTATTAAGAGCATCAAGCCACCTCCAAGATAAAGATAAAGAAGAATTGCCTGAAACTGAAATTGAAGGTGAATCTCCATACTTGGAAGAAATAGAAGAATTGCCTGAAATTGAAGCAAATGAGCCTCTACCACCAATCCCTGAGTCAGAACCGGATGCATTAGCAAGCTCCTCTTCTGGGCAGGTTGCTGCCCTTTCCGTTATTCCATTCTTCCTAGGAAGTGGTGGGAGATTTCTAATACTGCTGCTGCTCATGAAGGAATCTTCAAGGGCAGAAGCCATCGGGGGATATGGCGGTGGTTGCGAAATTGAACGTTTTGAGTGTCTCTTTGATTGCACCAAGAGTGGTGGTTCATACTTGACACTACCAGGCCATGGAATTGCAACGGATACATCTCTACATTGGAAGTGTTCATGAGATCTTGTGGTGATCAGGCCTTTACTTTTTCCACCACCTATATTTCGGATCTCATCACGTTTCCATATATATACTTGAGAATCTTCACTTGCACATACAACATATTTTCCTTCTGGCGTAAGTGATGCTGATATTTGGCTGCTGGTGTTTCTGAACCCTGTAACCAATATCCCAAGATTAGATCTACACAGCGAAATGCCTACATGATTAATCTAGTCGATGAACTTCGAGTCTATGAGGGGCTTATTTCTTGAATCCGCAAGAAAATATAGATGAAAACCTTGAACTTTATTGACTAAATAGTTGATAATTCCAATTTTTGTTTTTTCAGCTCCTCATATAGATAACACCCACATAACAACTTAAAGACGATACCCTACAGACTGTTTTACCACATTTTTTTAGGAGCCTCTGTTTAGTTCTAGAAAGGTTAAGATTTATATTCAGCAAATCTCTCAGCCATTTCCAGTATAGCTGTAGCTAGATTATCTAGTATCTACCAACAGTTTCGTTAAGATTTTCTCTTCAAGAAACAATTTAAATGATACCTCTGAATTTGTGAATGACATCAGAACCATCGAAGATTCGTATCCGAGAGTCAGCAGAGGTAATCAACACCTCAGATGGATTCCCTGGGGCAAACTGTTCAGTGACAAATTATTCAGTCAGAATGTTATGCAGTGCTAAAAGTATCACAGAAAAGAAGTGATGAATCAAGGCAGAAGAAAGTTAGTTAAAACTTAGAAGCCTTTCTTGATTAAACTAGATGAACTTAAATCTTCCTTCAAGCTCTTAGGCCAAGAGCCAAATAGGAATTATTACCTGGAAGCCAGTAATCTTTTTCTGGGATTTGTGGGATTTCTTTTTATTCTGAACATCTATCCGAGCTTTCTGATGTAGCTTACAATCTGAACAAAATTGAAATAAACTATTATGCATCTATATCCAATTTTAAAGACGCTGGAGGTATCATAAATTAAATGAAGAAAAATGACTGAAGACATAGTTCTGATGCAGCACACTCAAACTCGATGATAAGCACCTGTTCTATAAATGCAGATAGTTAGGACCGAAAATTTGATGGTCCAGTACAGGAGACGTCCTAAGACATAAGAAACTCAATTGGATTCATCCAAGAAATAGACTTTTTTCAGGAGAAGTTGCTACACTTTTCCCTGATTATCCAAAAGAATGCAACAGAAAAAAGATATGGAGTATTTTCATGTAAAATGCCGCCGACTTATAAGCAGTTCATGATTTGGAGTTATATGTTGATATTCTATATTGTAGAATGGACCTTTTTCTGATAAATGAGTTGGTCTAGACTTCTTCTTCTTCTTCTTTTTTGCGAAGAGTTAAAGACTATATTTCCTCTTATGAGAATGACATGGACATAATGTTTGACATTCTAACAATTTGTCGAATTTTTCGCTCTGTGACGATCCTCAAAGAAAATCAGTCCATTCTGATATTCCTAATCTCATGAAAAGTTGATTTGAACATAAAAATATGGATTATTTAATTAAATAAATCATTAATTCATGACACATTTCATATGGTTGCTATCTTAAAATGGACCTGATTTTTTGTGATTATGATCAGTGGGAAGAATATCCCACTTTAATGTCTGATTGTCTAGTGCTATATTCCCTTAGGCTCCACAAGTGGGAGTGCAAACAGGGAGTAAAGCAAAGACTAGAGATCCTGATAATTAAGTAACCAGAAGACAGAAATATTCTACTTGTTTTTTAGGCAGGTTTAAAATCTTTTGAAGGTCTGAACTGAAAATGGAGATGCTGCTACTGTCATGAATCATATAATAAGAATTATAAGATAATTCAACAAACAATCAACAAGATTGAAATATTTAACGGAGATTCTCATACCAGATGTGTTGTACAAACGGCAAGTCCCTTTATGTGTACCAATTAGTGCACCCTTCAATAATCCAAAAAAAAATAATAATAATAAGGAATAGAAAATCCACACCCTTTGCCTGAAAACTCGATTAAGTGCTCATACACACACTGTTCTCAACTTGATCAAAACTTGGGTTGAGTAAGACGATTAAGTCAGTTCTTATAAAACCTAAGAAAATTCAGTCAAGAAACTGGAAAGTTGGAGTACCCATAAGAATCAATCGATATCACAAATATCAAGTACTCCAAAATCTTGATCAAGTGCTTGGAAATTCAAATTTTGACCATTACTCAATTAACACCTAAACAAGTTTCAGCATAGTTTTGAAAGCAAAAGCTGCAGTGCAAAATGAACATAGCTGGACCTGGCCATCAGGAGTGTAGCAAGCAGCTGTAACCATTTCAGGAAGATCAGTCCAGTCCACAACTTTCCTATCTGGTATACTCCAAATTCGAACTTTGGCATCAAGTGAGCCACTGATGAAATATCTATCATCATTTGGGTTGAACTGTATACAAGTTACTGCCAAACCAAACCGAAAACAAAACCACAATTAGATTAACCAGGAACAACATACGATATGTATTTGATGAAAATAAGCATGGCATCAAATTTATTAAAACACAGTTGAGCACAGTAACAAGATGCAAGGTGAATCACCATAATCGTTGTGCGCAAATAACTTTAGACAAGTCTTGCTTTCCATGTCCCATAGCCTAACAGTTTTGTCCATTGAAGATGAAAGCAGTTGCTGCAAATCCACAGAAACTAATTACTAGAGTGGCCTGCAGAAAAATCTAATAGCATATCAAAGCCTTTTTATAACAAATTATATACTTTGAAAGAGGATGTGGTCAAAAACAAAGAACCATTTTTTTGTCTTATAAAGATTGGACTTATTAGTATTGTTAATTATTTCAAATTTTGCTTCTAAACTGGAACCCTCATTTTGTGGGATCCCAAACCCTTTATGTGAATGTAATCGCTTGATAAGCCATATGCAAAGGAGATGGCTTCTCTCCATCCTCCCATCCTGCAATGTGCTACCGTCGCAAAACAAATGTCTTGGATAATTTAATCCATTTGGTATAGATGTTGCTAAATTTCTTAACAAGTATAGAAGCCATTGTAAGTGCTGGACTGAACTTAGAAGAGAAACAAACAGTCTAATGACTAAAAGTTCTAAGATTTCAGATCTCTCGTTCGAAAAATTGGAAAAGCAAACAAAGTTATGCAGAAGCAACAAAAGCCATTACAAAGGAACCCTAAGAACCTGACCTGAGATTTAGACCAGGAGAGATCCAAGACATCATCTAGATGACCTTGGAAGGAGCAAACTGGTCTCTCAGAGAGTGAGAAAGCCATCTCCGGCATGACGACATAATCAGAAAAACTGCTTTTTCTACTGCTTGATGAAACCCTTCCTCTTCTCTTCCTCTCTGATGGGAATAACTGAGCCTCTCCAAGAGTAGGTCCATTATCAGGGGAATTGCTCATCATGGGATGAAGCGGGGTAAAATTCGCTTCCTCCAATGGTCTCAACGACATGGAATCACATTCAACCACTTCCCATATATGAATTATCCGATCTTCCCCTGCACTCGCCAGATATCGACCATCAAAGTTAAATCTGATTGTCCAAATTGAGCCCTCATGAGCCTGAATTTCCTGGCACATATAAAGACCAGTAAATTCCTTGCAAGATTTCCCGTGCTGACGAACTTTTGTCCATCCGGCGGGGGAAGAACTTTTTGTAGATCTCTGATAGGTTAAAGATGGATTTTCCCTCAGGGAGAGGGAAAATCCATTAAAGGAATTCGCTACAATTTTTATTCCATTGAAGGAATTCGCTACGCCTTTTATGTTCTTCAATAAGGCAGCTCCCCTTTTCTTACTTGATCTAAAGCTCTTACTAAGAGAAGCATTTATACTGACCTTTCTATCAATACTTGGAATTCCAACATCAGAAACCCTAACTACATTTTCTCTACGCATCAGCTCCTTAACAATCGGCGAATACCCAACACTCTTCTCAAATTCCTCCATTGTAAGTTGCTTCCCTGTCTGAAGATCCCTAAGCCTATTCCACATTCCATCTTCATTAAACTCATTAACAATGAATTCCTTACCAGTATCCAGATTCTTTATCAGGAAAAAGGCGCCACCTTTTTTGCTCTTCGCGAACGACAAAAATCGATTCCCAATTCTACTCAGAGATCCAATTCCATTTAATCTACGATTCGCCTTAATGGATTTAGTATGTACTCGTACATTTCGATCAGCTAATGAAGATGGGGCAGAATACGATCGCAGTAAAAGATGTGTTGAAAAATTACCGAAAAATTGTTCGTTTCTTTGCTTAACAACAAGGAAAGATGATTCAATGAATTCTTCTGATCTGGATCTAACAATTGAAAATTCTTGTTTTTTGGAATTCTTTGAAGCAGAGATCACAAGTAGTCTTTTCTTTGAAGCAGCTTTTTTGAATTCTGCACTGGCAAGTCTGAGGAAATCCTTATCATCTGAAAGACCCATACCTTGAAGAAGACGCTTTCTTCTTTCTTTAATGGAACCTGGTTCAGCCATCCAGATACCATAATCCTCCCGCGACATGGAATTTGATGCTGCCAATGCCAAAGCAGCATAACTTCGGAATTCTTCTGGAGGACCGGAAAGGGCAGAGGCGAAGGAGATTCGGCTATCGTCGAAATCTTCATCGTCATCGTCATCGTCATCATCAGATTCAGAGGAATCAGCTGTAAGATTGATTGAGACAGCAGAGGAGATTCGATCCAAGGATTCAAAGAATTCGTCGGCTTCACCTAAACCATCCCAGTGCATCATCATCAGCTTTCTGTCTTCCATCCATTACCAATTAGGTCAACACTGTGAGAGAGAAAGAGTTTGAAATTGTGAGGTTTTGTTTACGTTGGTGAAGAAGAAAAAAGCGGGAAAAGTGACGGGTGAAGCAGAAATATAACGGTTAGTTTTTGTGGTAGGAAACATAGAACGGCAAAAAGGTTGCTTTGCTTAACTGTAGGGTCAATTAACGTTAAGAAATTGATGACTTAGAGACGTTATTGGGTCCAACGTGAGAACTGGTCAAACCTCTCTCTCACTATTTTTTTTTTTTTAATATGGGCTATTGCACTCCATTCACAAAACAACATATGCGATCCACTTGAAGATAATTCAAAACAATCGGAGTCCACGTGAAGATGATCCAAATTGAAGATGTTCTCCTGAACATATAGCTCATCTGTGTTTTGATCAATTCATTTTAAGAATTTTAATCCCACAAAAAATTTTATTGAAAATCATCGATAAAAAAGACATCTTGAATTTAACATTTTTTGAAAGCTAATTTTAATTGAAGATTATCATCCTTACCATCCACTAAAAATCAGTCATTAGATCATCTTCTTTGATGTTTACCGGCTTAATAAATTGGAACAAAAAAATGAAGGGTATGCATTGCACAGCCGCACAAATCACGAGTTACAATCCCATATGCTCGTGATTTACGCAGTGCAGCAGACGAGAAAAGGAAAAAAAAAAAAACTGAAAAGAAAAGGTCAAATTTATTGTGTAAATCATATACATGACTATCACATATTAATCATTCTATATAATTAATAAATACTCCGTGCAGCCCACTACATTTCTTAAGACCGGCCACTCGTTGGAATGAATAAAAGTCAGCAATCCATTTCTCAAGTTTAATAGTTTTTAACCTTTTTTTTAATTAATTGTTATAGATGATAGTTTTTTAATAATCTTATAATACTATGGAAAAAAAAAAATTGGTAAGCCAAATTGTTAAGTTTGACCAGCCAAGCCCAAAAGCACAAACCATCAACCAATCCAAAACGATTACAAAAAGATTTGTTTGGATTGGATTTGATGGCACATCAGTTTGGATTGGATGTGATATTTTAAAAAACTGACCTCCGTTTGAGAATTGAGATTTGTCTCAAATTCATCATTTTCAATTATTTTCAGCTTTTTTGCCCAGCTAAACAGTTTCAGTAAAAAGATTTACAAAAAGAACAAAGGAACCAAAATTTTATATTGATCAAAAATCACAATGATGATAATGGTTTCATACAATGCTTTTACTGCAAACTGACCTTCGGTTCAATACAGAATTACCCTTCCGGACCTCCACTTCAAGAAGACATTTTATCTAGACGAAAGAATACAATTTCATATAGGTTGAAGCAGAAGAAAAAGAAAGGAAGTCAGAATTATGGATTGATTGCAAAACTGCGAGAAGAACTTGCGCTTTTCTCAAGGTAACTCGGTACATCATCCCTGTATTGGAGTCTTTTTATGTGTTGTTTGGATAAGAATGGCGACACTCGTTAAGGGGCGGCCTTCAGAGGACCCAGAGGAGGGAGAATATGGCTGCAAAAACAGAAATAAATGAATAAGCTTTCATGAATTTATAGTAATGCAATAAAATGTCGTGTGAGCATGATATCGATGGCTTGGTACTGTGCTCAGAACTATGTTATAAGATGCTATAAGAAAGAAAACATAGCTGAAACTGTGAAACAGCAACTGAAAATTGGTATTCCAAAAAAAAAAAAAAGAACTAGACCAGAAATAAAAAATTATGGATGAAAGAAGCACAAGTAATACCTAATAGATAGGTATGAATTATCTAGGTGGGTGGAAAAGTAAATTCGGGTTACTCCAATTTCTTAACTGTTATTCCTGAAGATCTATGAAAAGCTTTGAATGTAGGCACAAACTTCTATTTCCTTTTACCAAAAACCCCAATAACAAAAATAGAGGATACTTCTTTCTATGAAGTAATTAAATTTAGGACTAGCTGACGAAAAGACGAATCAAGGAAAACGCCGTTGACATAGATCAAACTGTACAGGAAAAGGTACAATGTTAAAAAAAAAAAACCCCAATGATATACTTAACCCTTAACATAGGACATAGGACATGGTGACATACGCAAGGGTAATCGTCCTAGAATTTGCTTACTACAGGCACACGGCTGCACTTAAAATAAGCATTCAGTAGCCAACAGAAATTAGAAGAAGACTCGTACCAGACAGATGCCTTCTGCTTCTCATTCTACCATCATCAATTTATTCTCTTCTTTTTATAGATGTCAGTGGAAGATATTGCAGGGATTGCTGGCGAGGAACTAACGTGCACCCACAATGAAAAGCATAGCAACAACAACAACAACAACAACAACAACAACAACAACAACAACAACAACAACAACAACAACAACAACGAGATGAAACCTAAGAAATTAAAAGAACATTACCCATAACCAAGGCCTTACATTAATATCTCAAAGCATCATCCCCCAGGACAAGAATCTCTAGATACAAGCTCATCATCTACATCTTCTTCTACATCGTCATCGGAATCATCAACAGTGACAGGCTGGCCATTAAGATCAAAATCTACACCATTCACCTGCCTCACAAACTGGCCTCGGACACGTGGCCTCCTCTCAGCAAGTCGCTTTCGGTTGACATACCTGATCTTCTTGTCGAAACATCGGTCTTTCCTCTTTTGTCTAAACTTAATCAGTGCCGCCTCTCTTCTTTCAACTCGAGACGGTTTTACTTCTGTAGAAGATGATCTCGCAATAGATGGCCACACATGGGTTGCAGGCATTTGACCTTGCTGCATGCACATATGCAATGGATAATAGGGAAAGGATGCCATCATAGATGCATGAGGAGGGCCCTGCGGAAGTGGGTGGTACGGAGGCAACATAGCTGATGAAGGATGCTTGGGAAAATCATGGAGGTTCCCTTGATAGAGATGTGTGGATGAAGGCATCATAACTTGATTCATCATTCCTGGCAAATAATAGGGAAAAGGAGCGACTGCCGGAACACCTGGAGCATCAACTTGGGCCTTGTTGCTTCGATGCGACAATACTGTGGAGGAGTCCTCCTCCTTGGAGTTTCTTCTCTGTGGGAACTCCAAAGATGGAGGGGGGTTACATATTGCCTCAGAAGAAGTCGTGCCAGCACCATTACTGCTTGGAACACCATTTTCACAGGAGTAAATATCCCATGCTTCGCTATGCTCATGTCTGTCGGCATCATTACCTAATTGTTCACCTCTTGTTGGCAGTTTCTCTTCTCTGCTTGGTTGTTCTGATTCAATGACCTTCTCCTCCCTGCAGCCAATCCTCAGAGGGTTGCTTGTGGGTAAACTTGATTTCACGTACGTAAAGAAGGCTGAAGACTCACCAACCTTTAGTTCACTCTTCCTTGGACGTGATGAAATTTTTCCTGTAAATGTCACCAAGTATTATTCATTTTTCCAAATTCTTGGGGCTGGGCGATTCTCACTATAAAATTAATTTTCTTGATTTTGACAGGAAAAATTTAAAAGGAAAAAAAAATTAGAAAAATTCAAAAGAAATATGAATTGATATGTAATAAAATAAATAAATAAAAATAAAAAATAAAAACAAAAAAACATAGTATATTAGATGCAAGAGTTCTCAGCCAGAAACCAAGTCAAGTCACTCTAGCAGCAGAAGGGGCAGAAAGACAAGGAGCTACTCACCCATCCTCTGATCAGTAGCACTTGGCACATCAGGTTCCAATGAATTTTGGGCGGGAGGCTTTAGTGAGGCAGTGACTTCAGACTGAAAAAAGTAAATGAACATTCACACCGACAGAGTATATTTGGAGTTTAAACATTGTGTTTCCCATAAAGTTGCAAGAAGAAATGAGAAGGATACGATACAAGACCACTATGAGCACAAAGCCCAATGAAAACAATACTAAGTAATTGTGATGAGAATTTTACTTTTAGATCTATTTGACACGTCAGACACTGTTGAGATTATAAAAACTTTTATTCTATTTCCCCAATTCACAAAATTCAAATCTGAATAATTCTTACCTCCCCTTGACGATGATTTGACACACTCATGTCAGGTACAGCCTTCCTGTGAGATTTGTCATCTGTGTCATCTGAGAATATTGTCGTGCTGTTTGTATTTGCATCACTCGGGTCTGATTCTACCAGATCAAAGTCGCAATTTAAGATGTTCTTCTCTGCAAGTCCAAGCTGCCAATGTAAACAAAAATGGCTGAGAAATTCATGATGCTCCTTTGAGGCAATACAAGGTAGATTGAAAGGAATTTCACGAATGCACT
The DNA here is from genome assembly GCA_002174775.1 of Macleaya cordata. NCBI lineage: Eukaryota > Viridiplantae > Streptophyta > Magnoliopsida > Ranunculales > Papaveraceae > Macleaya > Macleaya cordata. The sequence continues at coordinate 44,003 of MVGT01002224.1, forward strand.
GGCTATCATGCAATTCTAAGAAATGCCTGCTAAAACTGCAGTGAAACACATGAAGGGAATTGGGTACCAAATGAAAGGAAAGCACAGCGGATATCCTGTTACAACTAACCCCATAAGATGACCCTAAAAAGGTAAATATACAATTGTAGTGGGCGACACATGCAATGCACGTGTTTGTTATATTTGAGAAGTCTGGATATGCACAAGCGATGTTTATGGTATACAAAATAAATTCTATCATATTGTTTTGTAAAAAATTAAAAATGAGAGTAGTACGTGGAATGAGAGAGTAAGAGGAGTTATTGCTCATTTCATGTAAGAGTTGAGTTAGTACGTGGAAAGAGAGAGTAAGAGGAGTTATTGCTCATTTGATGTAAGAGTTAAGTTATTTAATCTTAAAGTTCATTAAATGTCAATAGCCAACTATACCCTTCCTTAGAAAAAATATAATTTTGATTATAGGAAAATTCATAAGAAGGGGAAATTCAGAAGTCTGGCAAAAATGGCCTCTAGTAACTTTCAAGTTTTGGCATAAGTATAGATATCACATTCAAAAAAAATTCTGGACAATCAGAAATATGTCAACAATGAACCCAGACAAAAAAAGTGATAGAATAGAATGATTGGAAACTTGATCATATCCTTAGTGACATGGAAACTCATGAAGGAGCCATCAAAATAGTGGGTCCTGCTCCCAGCATGTGCTCCACATCTATCTCTATGCAATTGCTTGGCCAACCACAAGTTAAACCTGAGGGTACCTCTGAATTCATCATCAATCATGTGCTACTGTAAGACCAGTTATATATCAATAAAATAACAAATCACTCAGATCAAGAGATACAAACCATGTTCCTCCTTCTCCACATGTGTGTCCATAAGTTTAATAGCTCATTGGTGCGTAGTGGCTTTACAAGATAGTCGGCTGCTCCAAGTTTCAGGCACTTGACTACAACAGAAACCTCATCTTGAGCAGACATCACTGTGACAAAGAAAAGAAAGAGAACAAAAGGAATTATATTATAATCCACCAAAACGAGAAGAAATGAAATATAAGATGACCTTACTGATAATAGGAATGCGGTGGAACTCCTTATCCCGCATAATGTACTTCAACAACTTCAGGCCTTTGCCTATTGGAAGGTCAACTTCGGTAAGTATGATGTCAATACTAGATCCATCTGCATTAAGTGCATCAATCACCTGTCTAGCTGTCCTCACTGACGTTACTGTGAAGCAAAAGGTAGCATGTATATGCCATCAGTACTTAACCTTACTCTCAGATGCAGATGCAAATGTACCAAGAACATTATACAAATCTTGTGAAGTTTCCAAGCAGTTAATTATTGAGATTTAAGAATCATGAAAGCAAATCAGAATGACGTGGATAAGGTTGACGAAGAAAAATTCATTTCTTTAATGGATGAAATATAGTGGTAAATAATCTTAAACATCAAGCAAATTGTAGTGTCAGAGAAGGTCATAGAAATTATTGGATCCCATTAAATGATTCAATGAATGACTTGTGAAGCATTATAAATTAGAACATACACACACACACATACGCGCAAAACAGAAATAAAGCACTAAACCAAGCCAAATGTTTCATGCTGTCTCCAAATTTTAAATATTCTGACTATGAAGATGATAGTGATACTAAAATACTTTTGCTCTCCAATCTTAAAACATTTGCTTCTCTTACAACGGTTGCTACCAAAGTTCAAATAATTCAAAATTTTGCTTCACTTAAAATACTTGCTACAAATATTAATGAACCAAAACTACACAAAATGCTACAGTTTAAAGAACCCCAAACCTTACAGTATTTCGAAACCCTAAATTACGAAGCCCAAACTAATACCAAAAGCGAGTTTAAAAAAAATTACCTTGATACGAGCATTTGCATAGAAGTGAGAAAACTTCTTCACAGCTCTTAGCATCGTTGTCGCACAAAAGAATCCTCACTTTGCTACGATCAAGAAATGGAACACTATTGCTGCCACTGCCACCGCTATCTTTTACTAGAAAACTCTCTTCTTTATACTCCATCGTGATTCAATTGAATCAAAACCTACCAAACTCTCTTCTCTCATCAATGTCCCAATTCATAATGGTTATTCCAGTTCCAATTCCCCCAAATTACTCCATCCACCGATACAGAAACTGTTATCTCGATGCCGCGACAGATCTACAAGCTTCAATCCACATATACTTGAAAGTTGAAACTAAAAAATTCCAGAAAACCTCCCGCGGTTATGTATCTAAAGATGAATAATATTGAATTAGGGTTTAATCTTCTACAGTATCATTTGCCAACAGACCTGAGTAAGATAAACAACTACTACTCCGATACTCAGTCCTCAAAAACCTAATTTTACAGATGAGAGAGAAAATTTTAGAGAGAGAAAGAGAGCTGTATGAACTGTTCTACATATACAGAGCACGTCAGAAAAGATCCATAATTAGTAAAAACAAAAAACTGATTTAATTCTCATATTAGTATCTCAAATTCATACTTCTTGTCTTTCAATCAATCAATCTATCTATTCAGAAGTTCCAAAATCTTCCTTTTTCAGGGAGAACGGCGCACCTTAGCATAAAGAGCAGAGCTGAAGGAGAAACAACTAACAAGTGGCTTCTGAGAACGCCATTAGAGGCGCAAATTAGAACTAAAAAACAGCTTCTCTCTCTAGTCGCCTCTTCCTGAGAACTAATCAACACAGAAAGAGAAAGAGTTAGAGAGAGAAAAACAGGGAACGCAGTTATCTCTTCTTCTTCTACCAGTAGTCTTATAGCTTTCCTGATATTTTAACGGATCTTTCGCTAACATACGCCCTGAACAGCGCATGTTAGATAGATTGGACACGAAAAAGTACTTACACGTGGAGTTTGTAAAGACAAGAGAGAATTAAAAAGTGCAAGCTTACTGGTTTAGAAGATATTTTTTCGATGTTTGACTGCGACAGCAAATGCCAGATGGAAGTCTTAGAATGAAACTGTGGTGTGAATAGAGAAAATTGGAGTTGAGGGTCCAGGTTAAAGTGTATAGGTGACGAGTTTCTAGAGGTGCGACGATTTATTTGATGTCGCAGTGTTGTGGCAGAAGATATTTCTGCACCTTTATCTGCGATAGAGAGATAGACACGTCGACGTGTTTCACGGACTGAACATTGAAAAGTCTATCAACAAATGTCGGAATTGAAGAAAGATTTTAGGCACAAGGCGAGTGCACCGAGTTAAACATCAAATCCTGCTAATTTTTAAGGGTAGTGGACACCCTTATACCTCGAACCCTTCACTTAGGCCATGTTTGTTTTTTATCTAACTCGGCGTATGAATCTGATTCGACGTCTGTATCTGATTCGACATGTTTGTTTTTTATCTGACATGGTCGAATCAGATTTCAAACCGTTTGTTTTTCAATTAAGGAGTTGAGTCAGTGCATCTGACTCACTGAAATCATCTAACTCGGGGTGAAATGATTCAGCTATAAAATAAAGCTGACTGAGGGATGGAGATCTGATTCAACGCAGATTACAATTTTGCCCTTTTTAATTTTTCAAAATGACAACACAACCCCATCACATCAAAACTCGATCTCGACCAAAAAAAAAAGTATTCATAATTTCCATCGCCATTTTTCCAAACCGAAACCCTAGCTCATAAATCTTCTATCCCCATGGATGACAACAATAATGGAACCATTTATCTCTTTCTCTCTTCTATCTCTCCCTCTCTCTTTCTCTCTCTTCTAGCTCCAAAAGGACCAAAATTTCTGAGTGTGGTTCTCCTTCTTGATGGAACTTTCTTCAACGCCACTTCCCACATCCTCTTTTCTCCTAAAATATATAAATAATCTTTCAATTGAGATGATTCATTGCCGTCGTTGGATGATTTAAAGAAAATTCCTTCTCATCGACTTAGAGATTGGATGATCCACAACTTTGAGGTTTCAGATGACGTGGATCGTAGAAGAATTTTACATCATCTGTGTCAATTGATGAAAGGGGAAATAGAGATGGCAAAGGAAAAATCTTGTGGATTTAAGAACTAAAGGGTAATCGGAGGAGTTCAAAGCATATCTTCTCCCTTCTCTGTTTTTCACCTCTTCTTCCTGTCTGATATTGGATTTTTCTTGTGAAATGTGATTATGTGATCCATGATTTTTCCTATGATATGTAATTTTTTTTTCATCTACAAATCTTCTTATATGATCTGCAATTTATTTTTTATGATCTGCAAATCTTCTTAAGATTGTTGAAACAAAAAATAGAAGAAAAAAGTAATAAAAAAATTTCTATCGAATTTAGAAAGAGAGGATTAAGAGATGTAAAGTGAAAGAAGAAAAGTGACCTAAAAAAAGAAAGAAGAAAACTTTTTTTGTTTAATTTAGATAAGGGGTAAAACTGTCAACAAATTATTTACTAAAATAATTCAGATTTTAAAAAAAAACAAACGTATTTTGTCTTATATTTCAGACAAGTCAGATTCAGATGCATCAGATTCAGACGAGTTAGATTCAGATGTCAAAAAAAAACATAGCCTTAGTTCGGTAGTTTGATGGAGAATGAAGGGTTTAATAATACCCACCGAAGAGATCTGCGAGGTTATCTGTGACAGAGTGTGTCGCAGTTAAGTTCTGCGAAATGTCGTAGATATGTTCTGCGGCACACACTCTAACCGCTTTTAAAGTCATTCTTTTCGTACTACTCTCTCTCTCTACTCGTGTTATCCCTAAGTACAAAACTCACTATTTTTTATTGCTTTCATTAACTAACAATTTTGGATTGGTTTCTATAGAAGTTTACATTTCCCTAGGTACAGAACTCACTATTTTTTATTGCTTGCTACAGATATTTGAATTAAGCATCAATAAGGGCAAGGCCAGCGAGTCAACCATTGACTCTCTTTGACTCGCTAGAGTTATTTGCGGTCGCAGCTGACTCATGCGATCGCTAATAACCTCCACGACGCCCATGCAACCCTCCACTAGCCTTGCCAAATTGTTATTCATCAGACCTACCTTACTTATTGGTGGGTCGGAGGTAGGCCACTGGCCTTACCCTAACAAATAACACGTTCCACAACATTCCCAAAAGAGTTTACTTTTGTAGAGAGATCTAAATTGAGTGGTCTGATTTGGATTCAAATATTCAAAGTTTGTTAAAAAAAAAAAATCAACCTTTTGAATTATTTCCATGGAGCCTACAAGTGGTTAAGTGTAAGGAGAGTGTAAAAAAAAAGAGTTGGAGTAAACGAGTAAAAAGGTCGAGTCAGTGAGTTACCCGTGGTGGGTAGCCTAACTTAGGCCGTGTTTGTTTTTCTTCTGACTCGACATCTGAATCTGACTCGGCGTCTGACTCGGGTCAAGTCAGATTTCAGACCGTTTGTTTTTTTCTTTTTGAATTTCTGATTCAGTTTTGAGTCAGATAAAATATCTGTCTTGGAGGCAAATGAATCAGCTCTAAAATATACCTGACTGGGAGGATGAATGTCTGATTCAATATGAATTACAGTTTTATCCTCCTAATTTTTCATAATAACAACAATACCTCAATCAAATAAAAACTCAATTTTCAGAAAAAGAAAAAACCAAATTTTCTTCTCCATATTTTCCAAACCGAAACCCTAGCTAAAAGGACTTCCCAAATCAAAACCCTAGTAGATGATTGATCTTTCTCCATGAATGAAGATGAGATCGGACCACTTTCTTCTTTTGTTCTCTCTCTACTCTTTTTCTTGTTCTCTCTCGGATTGAGGATCTCAGTTCCAGATCCAAAATTTTTGATCTCTCTCCAACGCAAACTAGGTAAGGACTCTTTCTATGCTAGCTTTGGTGTTGGGTTTCTCGAACTGAGGA
>MVGT01002224.1:50754-129275 GCA_002174775.1 Macleaya cordata
AAAAAATCAAACACGAGAAGTGGAACCGTGGAGAGGCCAACTTCTACTTCCACACTTCCACTTCTCCATTTCCTCCACGGCTTCTTCTTCTTCACCTGAAATTCAGAATCTCTCATACGTGGTTCATCGTATCATACTATACCATCAAAAAACGCTGCGATGGATTCTCTATCGTCCGTTTCTCCTTCGATCGTTCTCCCTCCGAACAATCCTTTCCATCTTCATCACCGCCAGAGTAGAATTCTTCTCTCCTCTTGCCCTAGAAAGAAACCTATAACCACCACCACCACCAAGCTCTGTAATTTCTTCAATCTACCTTTTTCTCCAGAAGTTTCTAGAAGGAGAACCAGAGATACCTCATGCGGAGTCTCTAATAGTGGCGAAGGAGGAGCTGCTGAGGAAGAAAGAAAAGATGGAGGTGAAGAAGAAGAAGATGTGGAGAGGGCACTTCACTTGGATGGAAGTATTCCGGGAACTTCTGATGAGTTCGTCAAGCAGGTCTCTTCCCGCGCGTACGATATGCGTCGCCATCTTCAACAGACCTTCGATAGTAGCAGCTACGATGGTACTCTCTCTCTCTCTCTCTCTCTCTCTCTCTCTCTCTCTCTCTCTCTCTCTCTCTCTCTAATTTAGGCGATTTTGATGAGTTAAGATGAGTTCATTTCCTATAAAATTAGGTCAGTTAGGGTTATTAACTACCCTGTTTAATTTATTAGTAAACAGTAAGTGATAGGTAGAGATTGAAAAGAGAAAAACAGCACTAGTGTATTCAAGGACCGCCAAAAAAACTCTAAAATCATGGAAATGGATAAATTATACAGAGTATTTCGCGCGAAGAACAGAATTTTGTTGGAAAGGGTATTTTGATAGCAAAGAGGAGATGACGAACCAGCAGTAATTAAGGAAATTCTGGAATTGAGTTTGATTATATTTGCTCATTTGGAAGTTTTTGGGATTATCAGCTGCGGGAAGGATGATTATTTTCTTTTCTTTTCTTTTTTTAAATTAGTTTAAGATGCAAAGAATCTTTTGAAGCAGGTGTAAAAGATATAGTGAAGTATTTGGCTTTTTGGCAATTTTTTTTAATGAAATGCTTATTTCTAAGGGAATTACTTTAATTTTAGACTTGCTCGTCTAATTGAAGAAGTGACACCAATAATAGATAGTGTGGTAGAAAGGTTCATATGCAAGATCAGCAGATGAATGTGTTTTCCAGGCAAATCGATCTCTGATCCAATAAAATCGCTGACCTTTCACCACAGAAAATGGGTTGGTAGGGAGGATACGTAAGCTTATCGGGAAACCTTTTTATGTTCATTATGTGCTCGTGACCAAATTGAGCTTAGGTCTTTGGTATGTGGAATCTGATATCTGCTGATCATTCTAATTCTTGCAATTCAAGAGATTTGTGATAAATTGTATTAGTTTAATTGAGATCATAACAGCATGAAAATTAAATAAGCCTTTTGACGTTTTGGTTGATTTTGACCACTTTTGGGACTTACTATTTCAAGCTGGTTGGAGATATTTTACCCCCCATCAAACCAAAAAATGAACAAAAATGAATTCTTAACTTGAAGAAGATGTTAATAGCAATAATGGCAAAAAAGTATATTAAGATAGACATGGTTCTTTGTAATGTTTGAAAAGTGTATTATCATTCAATTTGGCACTTTAGCACTTACTGTCTCTACTTGGAGTCAGTTGGAAAAAGTAGCTACCTGTTTACTCTTTTTATGTTAATGCATGCAAATTTTCTTTATCTAGTTTTTCATAGCATATGTGCTTGTATGCTCAACTTTATGGAATATAGGTGGCGTTATCATTCATTATATTTATTGTTTATGTTTATTTTATGCTCATGCTCTTATTATTTCACAGTGTTGGAGGCCAACCCATGGCGAGGAGCTTCAAAACCTGTTTATGTACTGACCCAAAGGGAAAACCAGTTATGTACAATGAAAACACGAAGAAATCGCAGGTTTGATTTAGTTTTGTGTATCATCATTTTTACCTGAGCAAATCTTCTTAAAGCATAACTAATATTTTTATTTGCTCAGTGAAGTTGAAAGGGAGCTTGGGGCATTATTTTCCAAAGGAGGAAAGAGGCGATCTGAAATTGGAAATAAATCTAAGCAGTCGAGAAGTGGCACAAATTTCCGCATGCTAGTTGAGGATGTCCGGGAAGGAGTTCTTGTAAGTTATGCAACAGATTAATTTCTTTACAATATTATGTACTGTACTTTTTTTAATACACATGGCATAAATCAAGGCGGCGGCAGAGACCTACCATCTGACGCACGTGTGAAACAGTAGCCACATCAGATGATTCATGATTGACGGACCCGTTTGATGTGTACACTTCCCTTTGTGAAATGTCCAAACCATCCTAAATTTGATAGTGGGATGGATAGTTACAATCATCCAATTTAATCGACTTTCAACTTAGAATGATCTCCTAGTGAGGACTAATCAAATGGTGGGTCCTGCCCCCAAGTCTACTGTGGCAATCATATGGTTATGTCATTTATACATCATAGTATTAGATCAATAGAGATTCTCATAGTCCACAAGGTGCTAGATATGTTTCGGAGTCCAGTTATGATTGCTTTTCTCTGATAGAAGTCATAGTCCTTATTTGTGGTTTATCTTTCCTTCTCCCTATTAAATAGAAACTTCTCCCAAGGTGTCGGTCTGATCACACTTCCATTTGTATTCCTCTTGCTTAGAAATTCATCAAATTTCCTTGACCATGATTCCACCTGAACCATCATTAAGCTGAGACTGGGGTCAAATATGTGCTATTTGACACTATAGTAATGTCTGTATCTCAAGTTTCTAAGTAAGCAACATTAGATGCCAATTTAGAATAGCTTGGAAATTGAATTGATTGGGGTTGGGCTGTTCTATGATATTTTGGCAGCAAGATAGAGATCCCAATTGTCCAAGTACCTGTGTGATGTTGTAATGGTTGCTAGAAACGATGTTTCCATTAAATTACATAAAATCAAATAGAAAGATTGAAGGGGAGACCATAAAAATTCTCATGGATAGTCAATTTTGCAATTGGTCGGTGTACCTCATTTAGAATTTTGATCAGGCTAATCTCTTCCATGGGGATAAGTAAATGACCACTCCATATATCTAGAATCTATTTCACAATTATTTTTCCTTTGACCATTAAGATTGAGCTCGAGACTAGGTGGGGGGCAGGATTTTTTCTTAGTTGGTGAAGCAAATGAATGATATGGAACTATGGAGTATGGATAGATAACCATGTTTTCCATCTAAGTTGACGGCTGCTTCATGAACCTTGAATGCTCTTAGACTTCCATATATCTCCTTGTTCGGTTGTTCCTAGATGAAGCAATCACAAATTGATAATTTTTCTTGTCTTCTTGCAAATTTTGCTGGCACTTAGGTATTTGAAGATGAAAATGATGCTGCAAGGTACTGTGACTTGCTACAAGGCGGAGGTCAAGGTTGTGAAGGTGTTGCAGAGATTGATGCATCCTCGGTAAGAGATGATGTGTTTATCAACTTCATACATCGTTGGATGAGTCCAATTTTGTTCACCCACATTTGGTTGTCTGAATTGTGTTTTTGAAGAAAAAATAGAAACGAACTAACACCGTTATCAAAATAACCAATCAAACTAGTGGCTTTTTGTTTACTTACATTAAGACTGGGTGAACAAAATCGAACTCTTGTTGTATGCTTGATCATATATAGGTCATTTGTTGCTCTGGATGCAGGTGTTTGATATTTGCCAGAAGATGAGAGCTCTTGCAGTTCTTTTCCGTCGAGGAAGAACACCTCCTCTACCCGAAAGCCTTCAGCTCAACCTGAAAGCCAAGAAGAGATCCCTTGAAGACCAAGAGGACTTGATATGACTCTTAAGATGTTATAATGATGTATAAACTCCATGTAAGATCGACTGTCAAATGCTGTAGAATTCTTATGTACCCCACTGTAATGAAAATTCATTTACTTGTAAAGTTACCCATGTGATCATCAATGTCAATAAATTATTTGGTATTCCATAATAAGGAAAGAACTTTCTTTGGTCCTCCCAGCTCTGTTTTATCTTGTTTTGGAAATGTTTTGGGTGTATGACAAATAGGCGAAATGGAGTCATCAAAATAATTTGTTTTTCACTATATAAACATGTGGGGATGTAGCTCACATGGTAGAGCGCTCGCTTTGCATGCGAGAGGTACGGGGTTCGATACCCCGCATCTCCAACCAATTACGTTTTTCAAATTCAGTGCTTAGAATTAAAATCTGAAAATTGTCACAATTTGAAAATTCCCCGAGTTTATCAAATTTTTATTTGGGGTAAATCAATAAATCACTTCACTGCATAACCCACTTCCTTTCATTCTCCACTACACCAATAAAGCCAATATTGGTTCAACACACACAAAAAAGAAAAAGAAAAAAAAAAAGAAAAAAGGAGAACTTGAGAGAACAGATTTAATTAGGGACACACTAACTTGTTTACAATTTTAGGCATTTGTTTTTCTCTCTTGCACCCTCTTTCACCCTCTTTCACCCTTATTCTAGATTGATTGCTGTTGGTATTAGTTTAGGGTTAGGAATTTTAGGATCCTCGGAGGTCAGATTTTGACCCTTGATTGCAATCATTTGACTTTTTAAAATCCATTAAGGTGGTCTTTTCATTTATGACGTGATTAGAATCAATATTTTTAACCAGATTATAATTATGCAACTAGAGCGGGAGCATCAAAGTGATCAATTAAAAAATATCCTTAGTTCAAAAACGTATTTACAATGGGAGAGTGTGATTTGAAGTGGGAGCGTCACCCCTATACCATGATTCTGGTCACTAAGGATTATAATCCTTTATCATCTTTAAACCGTAGGATGACTGTAATCAACAGTCAAAATCTTTTGTCAAGGCGTCCCATGATCTGATACATCAATGTTTTGAACCCTTGACCATTAATTAGCAAGCAGACATCCCCATTGTGGCAAGTTGGATCAGAGCACTCATAAAGGATTACTAAGTTTAAATAAATGTAGTTTCCTGAATTATACCAATTGGGGATGTAGCTCACATGGTAGAGCGCTCGCTTTGCATGCGAGAGGTACGGGGTTCGATACCCCGCATCTCCACTTTTCTTAGAAAAAAATTTTCTTTTTTTATATCTACTGGTTTGGAAAAAAAAAAATTATGTTGTTTCTTTAATGAAAGGGAAAACAGTCGGTCCTCTTTTCTGAAAATCACTGCTGAGACCATACAAACACACGTCCTTGATTTTCAGAGTAACAGAAACAAACCCAAACTCCAAAGAGAGAGAGAGAGAGAGAGAGTGAGAGAGAGAGAGAGAAAAATGAAAGAATTGAAAGGAACCAAACGTTCTTTAGGGCTTTGCTTCTCTTTTTTTATTTTCTAGGTTTGCTAAAGTTGTGGCAACAGAGAGAAAGCACCATTCACACAATACTTAATTGAGCTTCAACCTATTCTTTTGAGCTTCTCCTTCTTGAACTCATTAAAATCAGCAAGCAAGCTCCCATTCACTTTATGTTTCATATTCTCCACCAATCTGTTCAGCACCTGTTCATATCCCCATTAAACAAAGTTTTCAATTAATTAGATCCTTCAAATTTAAACGTCACTCAGATCATTAACTAATAATGAAGAATGTGAATTCAGTTCAAAATGATCTAACCGCTTCTGCGACGCCACTAAGAGCATCTTCTGGCACTACCGCGAGCATAGGTGGAAGGACAAAACTTATGCTCATCTCCAATTGGCCTTTAAGACGGCTTCGAATTCCCCGTCTATCAGGATATAAGGCCCCTCGTACGCCAAGTGTGAAATGAGATGGCTCAAGAACAGTGTCTAGACCTTGCAGCTCCCATTTAGTCTACAAAAATCATAGCTATAGATGAGTTAGAAGTGTTGAGATTCGAAATCGATCAAACTTTGAGATCTCAAATAACTCAATATATATTTGAAATTTAAACTTGAGACTTATCCAACTCTGCATACAAGAAAACTACTAGACATTGATTCAATTTACTTAATGAAACACTTACAATATCAAGCTCGAGGACTTTTGTAGTGTCGCCAGGAACTCCGGGTGGGTAATCTTTCCCTTGTGTTTTGCATCTCAATTTCATGTCAACAACAGGCCAAACAGTCAAGAAGAGGAATTGTATGGGCAGCATCTGTATTCTCCACTCTTCCTGCACAAATTTGCTTACAATGTTTGATATTGGTACATATGTTCTTTTAATTTTTCTCCTAATAATCAAGTTGGGCTCAGTAGTCAGTAGTTAGTTTTCAAACCCAGGTTGTAGTATCAACACTCACGAACTTTACTAACTCAGTTGGCACCTTCAACTTGTATCAGAGTCAGAAGCCTAGAGGTTGTGGGTTCGAGTATCCAGCATATTCTCGAGGAAAATTGTTATTGCCTTGTTGGATGTGTATCTACTTCTTGTTGGACCCAAACACCCTTGCATATAATTTGTTACTTCTCTCTCCAACAGTTCAATCTTGGGTGGTTGTTAAACTTTACCAGTTAATTTAATTGCACCTTGATCAACTTATAGTTGAGAAAAGTAAAGATAAGTACTGATCCAATAGCAAAAAGTCTATAGCTTTCGGCTTTCCAATATATCGATTTTCTACCAAGAGATATTCCACAACACATGGTATCCAATTCCGCGAATGTCTTAACTCAAAAAAGAACCATATTTCAAGTGAATAAGCTCTAATAAGCAATAAGTAATCACTGAAGTATCTGATCTAATACTTAACACTGAAGATCCTGTTAGATATTTTCATTAAAAAACCATTGTTTCATCGTATTTGTATATAGGTTCGTTGACTGTTGGAGACAACCGTTGGTGACAACCATTGGCAGCCCAACAGTCACGACCAATAGACACTTCAGAAACTATAAATACAACCCTCTACCAGTCCCTAAGACACAACAAAATTTTCGTATCTTCTTCATCTCGTATTAGGCATCATCAGTCTTACTTTCAGAGTGTAAACTTTGGTTTGATCAATTAGTCACACATTGAATCAAACGACCTCCATTGTATCCTGAGAGAGATTTTCTTATCACCCTAGAGTGACATCGCGGTTTCTACCGGAAGGGGAGAAACATCTCTTAAAAGACAGCGTGTATACGTGCCTTGGAGCAATCCAGTTTCCAGTTTTTAATTAATTGTTGTTTCGTTATTCTTCAACAGATCCTAAAATTTCAGTGATAATTAAGTACTGAAATTAGGTTAACTTATACTACATTGTTAGAAAGTAAAACCATAAGAGGCTAGTGTGTGGGTTCAATTTTGTCTATGAAGTGTAGAAGGAAAAGTTGCAGGTTCATTTTTTTTTTTACCTCATTCAATCTCTGGCTCCTCCTCTTGTCTGGAAAAATTGCTTCGAAAACTCTTGCTTGATCGTTGAGGTATTGATCGAACGAAACCTACAAGTCCAACCAATTCATATGTAAACTAGAGAGAGAGAGAGAGAGTGAGAGAGTAGCAAGAGTAAAAGTAGTACCCCAGGGGGCTCGTAAAGAGGCATATCAGTAGCAATTTTCGAAGAGAAAGTCGAAAGCTTCGACTGATTCTTAACAGACGACTGTGAATTGAAGTTGGTAGATGCATTGCATTGCCATTTGGAATTGGATCCCCCCACCACCACCACCTGCAATTCTCCTTTCCCTCTCCTAACATTAACCTGGGCACCTGTGAGCATTTACAACAATCATAAACAGCCAATCCATACAATTACATCACAAGCTAAAACTAGTACTGATTTTGGGATGAGATAGAACGAGTACCTGAAAGAGGAAATCTCTGTTGACAACCAACTGATGCACCCAATATCTTGCTCATTCCTACCTCTCTCTTCACATCAGTTATCTTCTAGAGAGAGAAAGAGAGATGGATTCTAGAGAGAGAAAGAGAGGGATGGAAAGGGGAAGTGACTGAAGTGATGCAGAGCTTAAGGTTCCAATTTCATTATCTTCCTTCCTAACGTGGAAAATAAGCTTTCTTTCTCTTATTAAGATTTTCCTGTTATCTTGAGTGATTGGTGTATGATTTCTATTGGTTGTTGTTGGTTGGTAGGACCACTTTTAGCACTAGCAGCTCCAGTTCAGATCATTACCAAACACAGGTTAGTTGTTACTGGTTAGAGATTTTGATATGGACAACCAATTTAGATGGGAACATGTGGACCAACAAGGGACAGTCATCTGTTGACAGTGTGGGACCCATATTGTTATTAATTTTCTTTTCATTTTTTTTATTCCTTCAGAAAACCTACAACTCCAGGAGAATAGGTGCAATAGCAGAGGGAAAATCTGCTGCTTTTATTATTTTATATCAAATTTTCAACGACATTTTGAATTCTAATACTGAGGAGTATGCAATAATATGGATGCTAAAAAAGACGTGAAATTGATTTTACTACACAGCACAAGTTTTGAAATTGTTAAAAGAGGTGCTTTTAAACATTTCATTTCTATGATTATACAATCAAATTTTTTTTTAGAGGAATGAAAAACAAATTATACGTTTATCCAGCTACTTGTTACTTTATTTACAATCAGTCCTACTACTTAGAATGGACGATTAATTTTTTCCCGACTAATCGAATACCAGCAAACTGCTGATAATCATATACATCCAAAGAGAAAAAAGCATCAACCAAAGTTCCTGGAGTAAACAAGGAGTCTAGCTCGGTCGCATCAAATCTGCTGAAAACAAGCCTCTGAGGGTTGCCTGAAGTTTCTTTCTGGTATATCTCTGTAGAATAGATGGCAATGTCCCCGTTTGTTACAGTGGGTATGCTGTAGTCACAACGCAACCAACAAATGCAGCTCAGTTGACACTTTCAAACAATAAAATCAATGGTACTTGCAACTAACAACAGAAAACATTGACATAAACTAAAATCTGATCAAACCAAATCGGACAGAGACACAAACGTAAGCATCTTGATCATTTTTTTTTTCTTTCTTTTTAGCTGATACATTTTGATCATCAGTCAAAGTCTCCATAAAAATATCTCTATCTAACTTAGTTTCACGCATTCATGTCTAGGTCACGTAAAGAAATGAACCTAATACCCCCCAAAAAATTATTGTATCATTTATAGAATTTGAAAGTGAGAGAAAAACAAACTAGTGATATTATATGTAAAACTTACTGTAGTCGAATGGTTGATGAGTTCAAGAAGCCACTCTTTCTGATAACAACAGGCCTCCATTCAGAGCTGCTACCAGATTCCACAAACAACTTTTGTGCGAGATAGTCACAATTGTCAAGAACTTTGCATAGGCTAGGGGACGGATCCAAAACGATGCTCAATCGTGGCCGACCAGCGTGGTCAAAAAACTTTGTACTTACACCAAAACGAACTCTCAGCTTTGAACAACAAAGTTGCAAAAAGACATCTTTGTGCAGCAGTTGTATTCTCTTGGTTCCTCGATAAGATTGGACAAAGGATGCCCTAACAAAAGTAAGAGCTACCTCATCAGGTTCTAAAAACCCAGCATAGCCACTGCAACCCTCAGATGGGATAGCATTAGAAGATGTCTTAGGAGATTCAAAGTGGGATCTTTCTTCCATGGTTGCATCCTGTTGCAGGGGTGTTGCTGTAACTTGATCGATAAGCAGGCTCATGTTGAAGGGGTCTGGTTTAGCTATATTATTTTCAAGTGGATTGAGAGGCTCAACTTCAATGTTGACATTCAAAGGGGACACTGCTTGATTATCCGTGAACATGAGAACAGATGCGGGGCTGTTTGTGTTTGAGCTTCTTCCTCCAGGAAAAGCTTTTCCATTACTGCGGCTTCTTGTAGTTGGAGAAACTGAAATGTTCGTAAGTATGTCTGGTAAGCTTGACTCCTGCAAGGTTTATAGAATTCAGTTAGTAGTAACCATAAAGAATAACTAATATGCAAAAAGTCATTCAATCAAAAGTTAGCAACAAGAAAGTGATAACTGCCAGCTTAGTAAAGTAAACAATGACCAAACCCTATGACTGCAGTTACAGTCAAAGTCATTTGACACATGAAGTGCAATAGAGAAAATAGCTGTGGAGCCTAAATGTCATTAGGCTTGAACCTAGATGATCTCTAAGATAAAAAATCAAACTAATAAAGAGAAATATACAATTTTTCCAGAATAATTTGCATATCTTTTACAGACAGTAACAAAGTTCTAGATGGATGTACACATTTTTTCAGGTCCGTAAAACAGAATTTACAATCTATAAAGATGAATGAATGTTCAAATTTTGCATCAAGATGGAGATGAATAAGTGTCCATTATCGTTCTCATTCTTCTTCTGGAACACGTGAATAGGACCATTATGGGTAATAGTTCCAGTAGCCCGCACCAGTCATATCACAATTTTAGCCAAGTAGATCTCCGAAATGGAAACCATCAATATTGTGCTATTTGTATACTCTGGGCAATAAGCTCCTATAGACATTCAATAATCAGCAAGGATAATTTTTAAGGACCTAGTTTGCAAACCTGTACCGATTCTATTGTTATAATAACATGCAAGACATGGGGACCAATACATATGTCTCATAGGAACCAATGATGGTATACACAAGTTCAACTTTAATGTTTCACCTCCAGAGTAATATGTAAAGTAATATGTAAAGTAATATGAAGTATTAGTAAATAGAATAAGATTACCAAGAACAACACCGTGGCACAGTACTTGAGTACTTCGAGGTTCATACGAACATCATCCAAGCTCCTGAGGCATCAATGAAGTAAGTGTTAATTTAGGTGAACATAGATTTTTGGGCTTACAAAACCAAGATCATGTATAATTCGCATACAATTCCACAACCTACATCAAGCATATATATTTTCATTGATTATCTCAGGTTGCCAACTCAATTTCTTTTTCTTTCTTTCTTCTTTTTCTTTGCGTTATCGATTGACTAGAAACCAAACTAAATTCAGTTAACCAAGTTTGGCTAATTCCTAACTGAAAATCTTATCCTTGAAACAAATAATCTATGTACCCAATTAATTTAGTAAAATTTGGTAGAGTTTAAATGTTGAGCCACCCACAAAAGGATAAACCATGTGGACTCACACATTTTGATGAAGTTTTTGAGTATAAATGTAAAGTAATTTATACATTTTAGATATAAAAATAAGTGAAATAAATTATAAATTGTAAAGCTAATACATAACTGCTGAAATTATGTAAGCTTTAACAAGTTCCTAGACATTTGGATGAATCGACAGTCCCCAACACATTCATTGAATCGGCAAGTCATAATCTCCAGGTAGAAATTAACATAAAAGAGTTTGGATTTAGAAACTCATACATTACAAATTATATAGTACACAGCCTGTTGAAATAGGAATAATTTCAAACAAATGGTTTCAGCAATCCTAATCCTAATAAATTTTACACAATCTCCACGATCTACTCTACTACACCTTCACGAAATTTCCATCTACTTTCATTCACATTATTTCCTAATAAAACACAATCTCTCAAATTTCTTTACAACTTTTCTCTTTTAATAATGCAATTAAATAATAATTAAGAAATGTAAACATGATCAGTTTAATTAATCCTATAATATTTATCTGGGAAGAAAACGAGTTTGAGGCTGTGTAAAATTCTTGAACAAGAATGGAGAATCTCTTTCATTTAAACATTTTGCTTGATGTGTTATGTGTATTGGCCTACAACTATTACTTTAAACTTGAAAGGCAATCAAATTGGTTACCTATGAGTCTGTTTTCCAAGCCCAAAATAAGTAGCTAGAGTAGCCATCTGCATAAACAAAACAAAACAAACTGATCACTATATCAAAACACAACATACCAACAACCCAAAAAAACTCCAGTAAGCGAAGTTCAAGCATCACATTTTCCAAATTTCAAATAGTAGCTACCTTTTTTAAACTACAAACAAAGCTCCTAAAAAAACTGAAAATTGGGGAACTTCAATTCCAAGTTAATCTTAAACAAGTTAACTAACAAAGGGGGCATTTAGTACCTTCATGTCACCAGCTCTCCTCCCGAATCTCTGTGTCAATAATGCCAAAGAATCAATAGTTCCCTTGGGCTCTGGAGGTGAGCGACCAATATTCGCAAACGCCTCTCGAATTCGAGCACAGTCGAATCTCACGATATTATGACCCGCCCAAACTCTTCCTGTAAACCAAATGTCAATCAAAATCATGGGCATATATTGAGTTTAGAGATACATAGTGAAGAGAGATGACTGACCATGGAGGATGTCGTAGACCCTATCTGCAATTTCACAGAAAGTAGGAGCGGAGGAGACAGCATCTCTAGTGATTCCATTACATCTAACGGAGGCCACGGAAACGGCAGACAGGTCGGCTGGTCTTACCAGAGTTGAGTAGCTATGGAGTTCAACTAGTTTTCGAGGGCAAACTAGAATGGCTCCAAATTCCAAAAGAGCGAAACCCTGACCAGATCGAGATGGGATTGTTGTTTCAACATCGAAGAATGCTATCTCTGAACGATCTTCCATCAAATCCATTAACAGAACTTCTAGCGAACAAAATGAGAATAAGATGGAAATAAATTTGATAGTTTGGAACTTCGGATTATCAAAGAACCGCCATACCTTAGTTGGTATAAATAATAGGGAAATATCCCCAACATGAACAGGTTGCTTCACAACGAGGTTGAAGTGACTCTCCTCTCGGCTTCTGTCCTACATATGGTCGGTGGCAGGCCCAAGCCCAAATATTAGGTTTTAAAGTTAAGCCTTGTAATCCACTTAGCCAAACTGGGAATTATATATGTTAAATATCAATAATAATCTAGTCTGTAACTTTTTTTTTATAAGGGATAATTTTCAGCTTCATAATTGTCAAAAGTTTAGTTTCTTATATTTATTAAATAAAATGATAATTTAAAAGTTCTAAAATTCTAACAAAGAAACATTGCTACTTAGAACTTAATTTTTATTATTTTATTTATTTATTAACGATTTATATTAAATTTACATTTTTTTCCTACTTATTAAAAAATATTAAATACTCGTAGATTTTGTATCTCTTATTTGTGTGTTTACTGCAAACTATCATCATATATTGCTAATTCTCAACAAAAACTCATAAAATTTGAGGCGGTCTTAATATTGTAGCTTGCAAATATTAGTAGAATGCCAAATATGACTTTAGCATTTTTGATAATTTACCAAAAAAAAAAGGTTTAAAAAAACAGAAAAAAAAATCATTGAGTCAGTCATGCACCTTTGAAATTTGAATTGGGACCCAATTGGTTGATAAGCAATCAAATGGGCTTTTTGTTTAATTGGGGTTTTTTTTTTTTTTGGTATATTTGGTGGAGATACTTAGGCCTAGTTAAAGGTAGGCAAGCAATCTAATCTTGGTATTAATTCATTCCCTTCCTGCGTAGCCGAAGCAAAGAGATTCAAAAGCAACTCTGACAAGTTACTAGTCATGTTTGAAATTAGAAAAGAGGTTTTCTTGCTACACAGGTTGTGGTGCGAAAAGAGCAAGGAAGCCAAAATTCCTATTAGCCTGAGTTGAGGCCTTAGGCTTTAGTTCTGGGTTAATAAATCTATGGTTTAATTAAGTAGCAGGGAATAAAAGTTGCCAATTTGTTTTACTTTTCCGAATTCATTGACAGACTAGGGAAAGAAAGGATTAAGAGAGAGTAGGGTGAGTAGACAATACCAAGTCTCCAACTCAACTAGAATTAAGAGCATAAGAAAGCCCAGATATCACAGTTAGCAAAAAAAAATAATAATAATGTAGTGTAAGAGTTTATCAATTCGACACTCATTTGGAGGTTGAATAGCATTTTCCAATTTAAAGGACGCTCTATCCATGTTTTTTTATCATTACATGACTAATATTAGAGGGACTGGAGTTGGGGACCCTAACTAGGGGTG
Source organism: Macleaya cordata (assembly GCA_002174775.1). NCBI lineage: Eukaryota > Viridiplantae > Streptophyta > Magnoliopsida > Ranunculales > Papaveraceae > Macleaya > Macleaya cordata. The sequence continues at coordinate 64,694 of MVGT01002224.1, forward strand.
TCAACGGGACGGTTCCGGATCTTTTTGGTTCTGGTTCCTGAACTTTAATTTGTGGTTCCGGATCCGGTACCGCTAGGATCCGCCGGTACCTGATACTCGTTTTTAATTATTTTTATTTTATTTTTTCACATAAAATCTATTTGTATTTTATATTTTTGTATTATATTCAATTATAAAATTTGTTATATAATAGTCATTGGTTTCTTTTTTTAATTAAAAAAAAGTTAAAAAAATTATTGTATAATATTAAATTAACCTATAAAATTACAAAATTTATATGGAACCGGGTACCCGCGGGTACCCGTTGGGTGGATCCGAAATTAAACGGATCCAAAATAGGTAGATCCGAAATGGATCCGAAATTTATCGGATCCACAAAAGGAGGTCCCGGAACCGTAAAAAATAGTTCCGGTACCGATTCGGTTCCGGATAATTTGGTACCTATTGACACCCCTAACTCTGACCCTTTAGGGACAAGGAACACAATCTAGCCTAGCCTGTGGGGATCATACTCATAAAAAAAATTAACCTATTCTAAAATTTAGATATTTCAATATTAAAATCAAATCAACTTTTTTAGTGGGGTTAGAAGTTTTGAGAATGAGTTAATTTTTCGAGAGTATGATCTCTATGATGACGAGATAATTTTCACAAAAAATTAACCTTTAAATTACCTTTACGTGGATCCCCATAGGCCAGATTGTGCTCCTAGAATCCCTAATTATGTCCCTCTAGCATTATTTTTATTTATTTTTTTATTTTTTTTGCACATGGGCCTTTGCCTGTGCATCCCTAGGCGTATCCTGAGAGATCGAAACTTCTTAAGTGTGTGGTTTACCATTAAGTTTCTCCCATGTAATTCTAGTAATAAATAAATATATATAGTATATATAGTCCGTTGGTGGTGGTATTCATAGCCCTTAGGTAGCGGTTCCATTGGCGATGGCTTTGATCCTGATCTGATGCTTCGTGTATCTACGCCTTAAAAAAATATGTATCTTGGACAATAGTTCTCTTCTTTTAAAAAAAAAAATTAGTGAAAAAACTTATTTATTAAACAAAAGCAGCAGTCACAAAACGTGGCCTTGGGAAGTCGATCTTGGTTTACAGTTTTAACAAGAAAAGGTGGAGTATTAAGCCTAAGTTCGCGTTGATGCGTGGGGTCCGAGGTTATCGACATGATGCGACGACGATGTTTATTTTCTTGACCGAGCCATCAATTCAACTAGACTCAGTTACGAACCTCACAGTGCGAAACTGAACTGCCCGAGTCCCACCGAGTCAAAGAACAAACACGGCGAGTTCATTCCATATACATACGCGCCAATTCCTCTGCTCCATTCAATTTATAGATCATAATTAAAGTCTTGATTTTTCTCTGGCAATTTCACCATCAAACAAGCCGGAAGAAACTGAAACAGATCAGAAAAAAATACAGAAAACAGAGAGAGAGAGAGAGAGTTTTTTTTTTTTAAACTGTTTGGTTTGTAAAATTGAATGAAATTTTCATTATAATGAGTGGAAATGGAGGAGATTCATCGGATGAATCTGGAGGGAACGTCGTCGGAGAGTCTTCGTATGCGGCAGTTGCGGCGGAGGCGAAGGCAAAGTCGTTAGAGAAACTGAAGGAGAAGGTACGGGTGAGCAGGACGTCTCTGATACTGTGGCATGCACACCAGAACGACGCCTCTGCTGTTAGGAAGCTTCTTGAGGAAGATAAATCACTGATTCTAGCCAGAGATTACGACCATCGGACTCCTTTACATGTAGCTTCTCTTCATGGTTGGATCAATGTTGCCAAATGTCTTCTCGAATATGGTGCTGATGTAAATGCTCAAGATCGCTGGAAGAACACAGTATGACCTCTCTGTTTTTGTGTTTCATTTGATATGCAACTCATCAAATTCATTAAAATCAAATCAAAGATTATGATTCATCAATTGAGAATGACGAATATGAGATTAAAGTGATCCGTTGAAATCGAAATCGAAACAATTGTTTCAGTTTGTTGAATTTAGGATTAGAATACAACAAAAATATATTAAAGAAAAGGAACATCAGAGAAAATGATGAAGGCTTCAGTGGTAAAAAATAATGTTCATAAAACAAATTCATCCCCCAGTAACAAGCGTGGACGGTTCTATGGACATTTGGCTCCTAGGATACAACTACCCATGATGATGCCTCGCAAACCACAAAGTGTTTGCTTGAGTGTGCGATTGATCTAAAGTAGAATTGGCGCCTGGTCATGTTTGAATTCTCACCTAAGTGCTTAGGTGTTTGATGGAGCCAACTCATTCAACAACACTGTTTTGGCAGATCTTATTGTTGGTATTATCTTATTCATTTTGTTTTTGGTCTGCTGTTATGTTTTTAGTATCTGAAGAACTATTTCATACTTCATTGATTTTTCGCATCTCAGTTTTAATGTTATGTATTTTTATAACTTTCTTTGACACTAATTTGTGCTTTTTCATACCACTTCATGGTAGGCTTCATAAATTTTATTCCAAGTATTACCAGCCGCCTAACTAGAAACAGACCAAATTTTTAGTTTTTTACATCTGATGTTAAATTTTTTTTTTCTCTAGTTTCATGTTCAGTATTATATTTTCCTTGTTTAAGCTTGGCCCTGCTGAAATGGGATTTAATTTGTTTGTAATCTAAACTAATATTTCCCTCTTGGAAGCCCCTAGCTGATGCAGAAGGAGCTCGGAAGCATACAATGGCCGAGCTGTTGAAATCATATGGTGGCTTGTCTTATGTAAGTTCAGTATTTTCAATCCAATCTTTTATGATTGTCCTCATGATAAACAACTTTATGCATCCTGAATTCCTGATGCATGTTCTCTAGTGCAAATTTATTACTTTTTTATGTTTCTTATTTGGAGGGTTTCCTTTCTAGCACTTGCATTCCTATATAATCATTTGTCGGAACTAAAATAAACTTATTCTGTATCTGATGTTATATTTTTCTCAAGCATCAACTAACCATTTTCTTCTCAACTATTTTAACTAACAGAAGTATTTCTGCCACAGGGGCAAAACGGCAGCCATTATGAACCCAGGCCTGTTCCACCCCCTCTCCCAAACAAGTGTGACTGGGAAGTCGACCCTTCCGAGCTGGATTTCTCAAACTCTAGCATCATTGGAAAGGTGTGTTTCATTTTGTTAGTTAGAGGATGGTACTACATTATTCTAATTGAGTACCTGCATTCTTTTAGGGCCACAGAATTTGACTTGTTAATTAGCATCACTCTTATTTTGAATCAATTTCTGGTTGAGATATGCAACTCTAACTTGAAATTTTAATTTTTTATATTGATGATAATGATTATTGTAGGGTTCTTTTGGTGAGATTCTGAGAGCTTATTGGCGTGGAACACCAGTAGCTGTCAAACGCATTCTTCCAAATCTTTCTGATGATAGAATGGTGATGTAAGACATTTGTGCTTCTGTCTAATTTTCTATTGCCCAACAGTTGAAACACTGATTTGTGTGAGTTTGCAGTTCCCATTTTGAGATTCATGAGAGGCAACTCTTTATGTAATAAAAAGAGTTGTGTGAGAATATTGCAGGGATCTGTTGGGAATTAAAAACTAGTTCCTCTCTCATGATTCAGCCAGGACTTCAGGCACGAGGTCAATTTGCTAGTGAAGCTCCGGCACCCCAATGTTGTGCAATTCCTAGGAGCAGTCACTGAGAAGAAACCTCTAATGTTAATCACCGAGTATTTGCGAGGGGTAATATGAAAGCTTAAATTCCTTCTTTTTTTCTTTTTTTTTTTTTTGCGGTGGGGGGTGGGTAGTAAATGAACCAAATGTGCTCTTTATCGAACTGATGGTTTAAGTAGGATCTTGTTTGTCTGCTGTTTTAGGGTGATCTCCATCAGCACCTCAAGGATAAGAGTTCAGTTAGTCCATCTTCAGCTATTAACTATGCATTAGACATTGCCAGGTATTCATAGTTTCTCTTTTATTTTTGACTAGAAAATGCTGATTGCTTAATTTTTCAGAATGCTTCCAGTTGTAATACTTATTTTACTCATTATATGGAAGCCATAGACTCAGGAAGATTACGTGCTGATACATAATTGTGCCTTCAAAATTCCAGCTGAAGTGTGGTTTTAGTTGGACTAGTTAATTTGAGTTAGAATTTCATTAGTCTTCCAGTATGACAAAGTCTTCTTATAACCTACCATACACCAATGACTTGACTCATTTAGAAGCTTGTCAAATATTAGGAAATTGGAAGAAGTAACACTTCTAGATGCTATAGGCTATATAATGGAGGATGAAACACAACCTATTCCACTTAAGTTCCTTGTGTTCAGAAAATATAGAAAACTCCGAACATCCAATACATTGTTATGTAGCTTCATAATACAATGAAAATCCTTTTTAGGGTAACTAATCAGATTTTGTCGATGTCAATACTAATCAGATTTTGTCATTATGTTTCCAGGGGCATGGCTTATCTCCATAATGAGCCAAATGTCATAATTCACAGAGATTTAAAGCCAAGGTGAGCTCAATCCGTAGAGTGATTTCTTATGTGATGACCTCAATTAGCAAATATAATACTGATAAATGTAAGTAGTTTCTGTATATAGATTATGAAGTGTTGCTTGATGGATAATGATGATTTAATCTACAATCCAAGTTTCAAACATTATTCCCAGAATGTAGTTCTTGATTTTCTTCTACCATTACTGCTGATATGTTTATTGGCATATAACTGTATTTGATAAATTTGTCAGGAATGTTCTTTTGGTCAACTCCAATGCGGACCATTTGAAGGTTGGGGACTTTGGATTAAGCAAGCTCATCAAAGTTCAGAATTCTCATGATGTGTACAAAATGACCGGAGAGACTGGAAGCTGTAAGTCATGTATCTTTTTAGGACATTTAGAAGGAAATAGGATCATTTTGTACTTCAAACTTATTGCCTTTGTTATTTCCCGGAATGAAACAAAGACCGTTATATGGCTCCTGAAGTCTTCAAGCATCGGAAATATGATAAGAAGGTTGATATTTTCTCGTTCGCAATGATATTATATGAGGTAATTTTGCTTCACGTAGTTATTCTGTTGGAATCAAAAGATAGAGCTTTTAGTTTGCAATCTACTTCACGACTTCATAAACTTCTTCCTCAGATACTAGAAGGAGACCCACCATTTGCAAATCTTGAACCTTATGAAGCGGCTAAACATGTGGCTGAAGGACACAGGCCCACATTTCGATCAAAAGGCTACCTCCCTGAACTCAGAGAGTAAGTTAACTGTAGAAGTGAATTTACATTTACATTAGGACGAATTAGTTCTATGTACATCAGCCTCCTATGTCTAAATTCAAATGTTGAACTAGTGGGCTGGCTTTTGGATGGAATATGAATTCTAAGCTTTGGTTTTTTATTCTGACAACAAAATTGCTCCTCTGCATTTATTTACCAGTTTCAAAAAAAAAAAAATATTGCTCCTCTGCATCCATGATTTGGCCTTTGAATCAGTGATTGAGGCACTGATTGATGTGAATTTGCACTTGACCCATCCAAGAGTCAAGAAGACGCCACCATCTGATTGGTGGGAACTTAAATGGTCTTAAATGGTGAAAAGGATGGTGGAATTGCCTGTTTAAGTCCCATCAATTACATGGTAGTGTCTTCTTGACCCATATTAGATTTGAGTCAACAAAATCACACTTCCAGGAGGTGATCTGTTGATTGAGTTACAGGCCACAGGTGCACTAGCATCAAGGATTTTGTCCAAGGACACAAAAATTGGTTCATGTCTGAATTGTATAAAAGCTCAAACATAAGATGGAAAAAGAAATATTAGAAACAATTTGAAGCAAAGCCCTTTAAAAATTTCGTTTGTTTGAACCTTCCTTTCATGAACCTTTTGGTTGGTCAACAATTTGGTGGTTTTGGTGCAATTTTTTGAGTCCTCAAATTATTATCTTTCAGAAAAGTACGAATGGGCAAGCAGGTTCTGATTTTATTATATTATATTGTAGGCTGACAGACCACTGTTGGGCTGCTGACATGAACCATAGGCCATCTTTTCTGGAGATTCTGAAGAAGCTTGAAAAGATTAAAGATAACCTACAATCAGATTATTACTGGAACATCTTTAATCCATAGTAGCTGAGAGAGAGAGAGAGAGAGAGCCATGATGACAAGGCTAATGAAAACCTGTAAATACTTTTCTACCTCACACCTCCTTCCTCTATTTAATTGTTCAGATGGAACCTTAAGACGACGATGAAGATCGGATAAGAGTTTTGAATCGCGTAAATTCTTTTTGTACGTGATCGATGGATTTCAGTAAGTTTTGTCAGGATATACTCAAGGAGCAGATCTTGGAAGCTCATCTCTCCACCAAGGCTAAAAACATGTTACATGATCAGAATTTCATTCTCTTTTTGTTATTAAATTTTGATTCACAAAAGTTGTCATAAGCCAGAATGGGCATTATCGAAGTTATTGTCCAAGTAATGACTCCTCGAACATTGAAGGTGTCAGCAATTTCAGTTCTCATATTTTTCGTTTGTAAAATGCTTCAGTTTTGTTTAATGCTTTTGAAAGAGGATACATACACTTTCTTCTTCTTCTTCTTCTTCTTCTTCTTCTTCTTGCTGCTAAATATTATTGTTTGATGCGACTGTTGCAGTTTGTAATTCCGTTTGATGATGGTTTCCACAGTCCACTCTGCTCTTTAATCCTTAATTGTCACAATCATGCCAATGAATTATAGAGTTTTGAGACCTTCTCTTTTGTTTCCTAATTCTGTCGCCCATGATTTGGCGCATTTCGACACCACCATCTTGGCTTTAAGTAGTAGCACATATGGTTGGTGAAAGAACATTGAGCCTAAAATTCAGAGATGATTTTCGTGACACAACCACGACAACTATTGGTTCAAATGAGCTGATGTGAAACCTTATTATATAAGAGAAAGAAATTTTTTTATTCTAATAGGTAAATAAATGTTTTTTGTGTATTAGAAATGCATATTTTTGTAATTTTCTAGGTTTAAGGAAAATTTCAGCAAGACAAAAATGAGGGACGACAAGCATTACCCAACCACACGACCATTGTTTCACATCGACTTATGTGAGGTGATGTTAAGCCTTGTTTAGATATAAGATCAGTGGGCGGCACACGAATTCTTAGGTTAAATATACTTATAGGATGTGATTTTTCGTGATCTATATTGTAATTTTTTTATTATTATTATTTTGACAAAGAGGATTTTAATGTCACTGTTATTTCAATTATTTGATGTATGGGGACTGATATTTCTCCCAAACCGTTTAATAATTTAATTATGGACAATCAATAATACAAAATGATTTGTCAATTATGTTAACAATACCCGCACTAAACTCTACATAACTCACAAATCAATATGTATCATCGATTTCAGCGACTCAGATGGTGGGGGTTTAACGAGGTGGGCATTAAAAAACTACGAGTGATGCTAGAATATCCGTACTTTTTGGAAGATTTACATCCCGCCTTTAGATAGATGGTGCCCCATGCCTTGAAGTTTGGGAAAGACGAAATTATTCAAATCACGAGCGATAATCACCTTACGATTGTTGTGCGGGACTAAAGCCCTGCTTGGTATATAGGGAAAATTTGCAGAATGCAAATTATTATAGTTGTGATAGTGGTAGTTTGTATTGACAAACAAGACTATAAATGTCCTAACTAGCAGAGAAATACCATACCAAGCAACTGATTTATTAATTTGACAGAAAATAGTTGCAGATGCAAATATTTTCTGCATACCGGGGCCTAAAAATACCGACATTGCATTATTATTCAAAAACTGCACTCCACGTTCAATTGGTGGGGACGTGGACCGTGGGAGACATTTAACGAGCGTGCCGCGTTGCAAATGTCATACCGACATCGAGATCTTTATTTTTCCCAATTCATAAAGCTGCCACGTGTGGTCTATGGTTGCTCTATTAATTCGGAAACAGGATACAGAAAAGTCTTCTCTCATGGCAATTTCGACATTATTCCCAGATCTAAGTCCAAATTACAAACACTAACCTTCTTTATAAAACCAACCTAAATTTCTCTCTTTCCTTTTCACTATAGAGATCTCAAACTTATTTACAGAGCGATCATCAAAAATCATCAATGGCGTATTCAAGGGGCGAAGATGCAGTTGACGATTTCGACGAGTACGATCCAACCCCATACGGAGGTGGATACGATCTTCACCTAACCTACGGCCGCCCTCTCGATCCCTGCGAAGAGACTTGCTATCAGATCTCATCATCATCTTCATCGTACGGTGTAGATTATGAGAGACCTAACTATTCCCATGACTGTGAACCCTCGGCTTACGGCGAAGAAGCCCTTCAGACTGAGTACAGTAGTTATGGAAGGCCTAAGCCTAGGCCCACTCCTGCTTACGATTTCCAACCAGGAAATGTTGGTGGTTGTGGTGGTGGTGGTGGTGGTGGTGGAGAGTATGGTTATGGTGGATCGAAGCCCGAACCGGCTTATGGGTTTCAACCAGGGATGAATCGTCCTGATTATGGTGGAGATGAGCCGAGTTCGGAGTATGGATCGGGTGGTTTTGGGAGGCCGAGTTATGGGGAGGAGCCGCCCAGGAGGAGGAAGGATGAAGATGATGAAAGTGGTGGCGGGTATGGTTACGGGAGGACTGAGAAGCCAAGTTATGAGGAGCAGCAAGAGGAGGGGTACCGAAAGCCCAGTTATGGAAGGCCCAGTTATGAGGAGCAGCAAGAGGAGGGGTACCGAAAGCCCAGTTATGGAAGGCCCAGTTATGAGGAGCCGCAAGAGGAGGGGTATCGAAAGCCTAGTTATGGGCGACAGGAAGAGGAATATGAGAAGCCTTCCTATGAAAGACCTAGTTATGGGCGTCAAGAGGAGGGATCAGAGTATCGAAAGCCTAGTTACGGGAGGCAGGAAGAGGAATCCGAGTATCGAAGGCCCACTTATGAGAGGCCCAGTTACGAGCGGCAGGAGGAGGAGTCGGAGTATCGGAAGCCCACTTATGGGAGGCCCAGTTATGGAGGTGGTGATGAAGATGACAAGCCTAAGAGGTATGAGGAGAGTAGCTATGGAGGAGGTGAAGAATATGGTCGCTCAAAATATGTAAGTGGTCCTGCATTTTTTATGTTTTTTTGGATTAATTTATTTGATTTAATTGTTCATGAAAGTCTAGTAGTTTTTTTTTTTTTTAAAATCTATGACGATGACATATATAGTTGTTCATGAAATTCTAGCCTTTTAGGGAGACAAAATATATTCAAAGTTAATGTTTGTAGTTGAAGATGTTTTTTAGAATAATTCCACATGAATGACCAAGAATTATTGGATTCATTTATTTGGTGTTGTAATATGATTCTATTACTTTTGAAGGATCTTGGTAGTTCATATTGTTGTGCAATAATTTTTTTTATCAATCAAACTTGTAAATTATTAATGAAAGATAGGAGAGTAAAAGCACAAGAGGTGAGGGTTGGAATGTCCAAGTAAATAGAGTAGCAAATATCAGGTTTCACAGTATATCACCTCTTAATCAGAACCCCTCAAGAATTGAACTACATTAGTTTTCTTAGTGAAAGCAAAGTTTTCAAGATTTGACACATGATGTCCACAACAATCCAACTTATGGAAAATTGAAGTTGAAATGAAATACTGTCTCCGACTCTCTAAGACAGAGGTGTCAAAACTCTTCTGCAGACTGCTCATTATGGAGGTGAAAATTCGTGGTTGTTGTTGATGCCCTCAAGATTTATGCTATTAGGTTTGCTTCACTCACGAGTGAAGTAACTATGATAACCTGTCGATGGTTGTTATCCTATGATGATGCCCTCAAATCTTGAGTTGGCTAATCCCCTACCTGTGTTTTTCGTTACAGGTTTTCCCAGCATTTACTTGTGCACATTCTATGGAAGTCCCTTTTCAGTGAAAAATTCTTTTTGACACCCACTGTTTCCTTTCTCTCTTAATTATAGCAGCACTTCCTGGGACTACTAGGGTCTGATTGAAATCGAATGGAGTGACCATAATAAACTTCATACCATAGGCATCTTGTGTTCAAGTGATCACTGACCTCAACTCTGCAACTCCATCGATTGGTGTTTCTGTGTACCTCAAGATACACATATAGGTTAAACTTTTGTACAGTCTAGTTGCCATCAAATTTAACTGTAACTCTGTATGTTGAGAACGGATATTGAAGAATTCTTTACATTTCGTAGAGCGGATAATAACACACTCTTTTATATCTTGCAAGAAAATAAGTTCCTATTGCTTGTGTGTTATAATATAGATCCCTTTGCAGTATAGTTAAGATTTATTTCCTAGTTTTTTTTCCTAATCTGTTGTAAATATAATTTTCAGGGAGGAGACAAATCTGATGATGACGATGATGAGGAAAAGAAGCAGCGCCGTCATGGGCACCACCACCACCGCAAGCACTATGATGACTAAGTGATTACTGAAACAAAGAACCATCTCATCCTATATATAACTGTGCTGGGCTTGGTACCCACCTTAGTATCTACTATCTACTAAATAAATGGCGTGGCATGGTATCTTTGATGGTATTGCTACTGAGACTTGATATGTCTGTGTGTTTGGAAACTATCGTGCTTTTCAATAAAGTCCTAAAAACTTATTGGGCCCCTGTGTGGTTATAAGAGGTCTTCTTCTCTTCCTTTAAATAGTTGAGAATGATGATGGTGCATGTGTCTAAGTTATATTCTGCTTAATTTCTTGCTACTGAATAGAGATGATTATGATGATTGTTTATGCTAAAAGAAAGCAGGATCATTGACTGCAAGCATTCATTCCTTCTGAAAAATTGATAAGAAATGACTCATGTCCAGCATTCCCTGATATTTATCTCCTCACTAGAAATATTTAAGGCGAGCTTTCTCATGTAATACAAACCTTGTGGAAGCAAGAAAAAGGATCTAATACCCAAAACGTGATGTTTGGCTTCTACTCCACCTGCTGAATTAAAAGCTGAATTCTGAGATTTTTACTTTCCACATAGCCCTTGATTATCTAATCTTTCAATCTCCAAAAGAGCTCAGTATGCACAGAAGGTTTCTCGAAGGCGAAATAGAATGAGCCAAGCAAGAACCTGAATCTTCTTAGGAAAACCCATTTTCTACTATTTTAGAATGAATCTTGGTGGGATAGTTTTGCAGTTCTGCAATGAAGATTTCAAGTACTTACTGCGTAGCTCAAGAATTTGGTAGATTGGAAGGAATCACCTATGTGAAGAACATAAATAACAATGAGGGTCTTCTATTCATAATGCAGTTTGAGTTTGAGTCTCCGGAGTACATCGTCCTATTCTCTTTTCTCTGTTCCTCATCCGCAAACCAGAACCAAGAGTTTTCACATGACTTGGATATCTCTGAAACATTTAACCATTGCATCATAACATTAACTTCCCACCCAACTGCACCCTGGTGTTTTCCTTGCTTTCATGCTTTCCATTGTTTTTCTCATTTCTATTGCTTCCATTCTTCGACCTGCAGCAACATAGATATCACAGAGAAGAATGTAGTATCCTCCTTCGTCCGGCTTCAATTCCAAGAGCTTCTTCACTATTCGTTCCCCCATATCAACATCAGCATAAATCCTACAAGCACCAAGTAATGCTCCCCATACTACATCATTACATGGAATCTGCATGTTCATTATCAGTTCATAAGCCTCTTCCAACCTTCCTGCTCTTCCCAACATATCCACCATACACCCATAATGCTCGATTCCCGCAGCGATTCCATACTCACTCTTCATACTGTCAAACAGAGTTAAACCTTCCTCGACCCACCCTTTGTGTGTAAATGCAGTCAATAGTGCTAAAAACGTCACACCATCAGGGGAAATCCCATACTTGGGCATTTCGCGGAAAAGCCCAATTGCTTCTTCAACGTTCCCATGATTCGCACAAGCTGAGATCATTGAATTCCAAGTGATCAAGCTTCTTCTCTCCATTTTATCAAAAACCTGTCTCGCCCTTTCCACACACCCACATTTCGCATACATGTCAATCAAAGCATTACACAGAGAGAGCATCCATCCAAAACCATTCTCATCAATGTAACAGTGAACACTCAATCCTGCTCCCAAGTCTCCCAAATTCGTGCAAGCTGAAATTACACTAACCATTGTAACTTCGTCTGGTCGGACACCAAATTCCTGCATTTGCCCAAACAACTCCAATGCCTCCTTGGATCGCTTTGCTTGGGAATACCCAGAAATAATAGCAGTCCATGAAACTACATCCCTTTCAGGCATTTTGTCGAATACATAACGTGCATTATCTAATTCACCAGCTTTCAAATGAGCAACCACCAAACCTGACCAGGAAACAACATCTGGACCCACTGTTTCTTCAAAAACCCTATGAGCTGCAACTGAAACACCCCTTGCTGCGTAAAGATGAATCAATGCATTCTGAACAAATAAATGAGAGCAAAATCCAAACTTCAAAACTTGCCCATGAATCTCATCTGCTGCCATTATCAATGATGAGCCCATTCTTGAACGGGATTTAAGCAGAAAAGTGAAGGTAAACCCATCTGGGACGACAGAATTTCGTCTCATTTGGTTAAATAAAATAATCGAGCTTGAAGGGTTTTGACTTTTAGAGTAACCCCTGATGAGGGTATTGTAGAAGAAGGTATTTGGTTGGTCCATTTGAGAGAAAAGTTTGTGGGCATACTTTAAATCCCCTGATGGCGAAACAGAAACGAATCTCAGCATTTTTGCGAGAATCAGAGTATGGAGATGGAGTCCTGTCCTTATTGCACGTGCTTGAATTCGCTTGAGGTCTTTCATGGTGGTGCAATTTTCCGCCATTAAAATCAGAGTTGAAGCTAAGCTCAAAACTACTTCATTCTGTTGGTTTGATGCCATTTTTTGGGGCCTCTTCAATTGTTTCTTGGTGGTGGTACTGATTATATAACTAACGGTTGTTTTAACTTGATGGGATGATCTTTACCGTCTGATCCAAAAGGGATCTGGAACATCAATGGCAGGGAATTCCCAACACCTCTAAATTGACCCACATGTACGGCGCATTTTGGTCAGGTAAGTCCTTTGATCCAGTGACAGGTGATACTTTTGAAAAGCAGTTATAAAAATGAAATTTAACTGATAGTTGGAGAAAACCCTTTTTCAGTCGGGCAATGTTGAAGATTTTCCCGCCAAATAAGACTCTTGTCTGCACCAAAATTCTCACAGTTACCTCAAGAACAATTTCGTCTTCATCATCCTTCTTAATATCATCATCGCCATCGCCTCGATTGTATTCTGATGTTGTAAATACTTTGGTGAAATTCGAAAATGCTTCTCAGGCACTTAGGTTTTTCAAATGGGCTTCCAAACGGGTAAACTTGAACAAAAATCCCCAAATCTATTCAGCCATTATCCATGTCTTAACTAGGGCGAAATTGTACGTCCAGGCAAGGTGTTTGATGAAAGACCTCATCCAAAATCTCCAAAAGACCCAAAAACCCCACCACATTGCTTCCTTGGCTTTCAACACGCTTCACCGATTCGAAAGCTCCAAATTCTCTCCAGGAGTGTTTGATGTGTTAATTATGGCCTTCTCTCAAATGGGTCTTCTTGAAGAAGCTTGTTGGGTGTATGAAAAGATTGGAGCTTTACCGGTTATCCATGCCTGCAACTCCCTCTTGCATGGGTTTGTTAAGATGGATAGATTTGATTCCATGTGGGAAAATTACACTGACATGTTATCTCGTGGGATCGCTTCGAACGTGGTTACTTATGGCACTTTGATCAATGCTTGTTGCAACCAAGGTGACATCCCGAAAGCACGTAAACTTCTTGATGAAATGATGGAAAAGAAGATTGATCCAACAGTTGTAAGCTACACTACTCTTATCTCTGGTTTGTCTAAGGAGGGTAAGATAACAGAAGCCCTGGATTTGTTTAAGTTGATGCAGAAATCTGGTACGCGCCCGAATCTATATACATATAATGTTCTGATTGATGGATACTGTAAAATGGTTAGTGTGGGAGAAGCACTTGCTTTGTATGGAGAAATGCAAGGACATAATTTGCAGCCAAATGCTGTTACCTTTAGCATCTTGATTGATGGTCTCTGTAGGGTGGGTGAATTGGAAAAAGCAAGAAAGCTCTTCGTCGATATGGCTAAGTTTGGTGTCATCCCTAATATTTTTGTCTATAACTGTTTGATAGATGGATACTGTAAGGCAGGAAACCTCTCTGAAGCATACTTTCTCTGTTCAGAGATGGAAAAATTGAGTCTTTCACCCGATGTTTTCACTTACAGTATACTTATAAAGGGGTTATGTGAAATGGGTAGAGTGAAAGAAGCAGCTGATCTAATCAATAAGATGGAGCAAGTGGGAGTACTTGCAAACTCTGTTACGTATAATGTACTGATCCATGGATACTGTAAAAATGGGAATTTGGAAAAAGCTTTGGAGGTCTGTTCACAAATGACAGAAAAGGGTATAGATCCCAATGTGATTACTTACTCTTCCTTGATAGATGGGTATTGCAAAGAGAAGAAGATGGAAGCTGCCATGGGTTTTTACTCAGAAATGGTGATTAAAGGTCTGGTGCCAGACGTAGTTACTTTTACTGCTCTGATCGATGGGCACTCAAAAGCTGGTAACATGAAAGAGGCATTTCGGCTTCAAAAGGAGATGAAAGAGAGAGGCCTTACACCAAATGTTTTCACTCTTAGTTGTTTGATTGATGGATTGTGCAAGGATGGGAGAAGTCGTGATGCGATCAAACTTTTCTTGGAGAACACAGGACCGAATTCTAATGGAAGTCACGCAGATCAGATTGAGAGAGGTGGTTGCTCCCCAAATTGTGTAACATATTCTGCGATAATTCAAGGTTTGTGCAAGGATGGGCAGATTTTGAAAGCCAGTAAATTTTTCAAAGATATGAGAGGTTGTGGTTTCGTACCAGATGGTGTTACTTGCACAGTCGTTATACAAGGGCAATGTCAGGTCAAACGTATCTTCAATGCATTGATGTTTTACGCAGATATGTTGAAGATCGGTGTCGTGCCCAATGCAATTACAGACCATGTGCTGGCCAACAGTTATCTGAACAATGGTAATCCTGATTCTACTCTACTGTGTTCAGAGAATTAAGGAGCTTTAGTGCCAGCTTGGTATTGTTGCAACTTCTGAAAAAATCTCTTGTAGAAGTGTTGTAAGAAACATCAGCTCTTAACAGTTGATATTTTGATAAACTTCGGTTTTAAAAATAGTCCGAGTGTCAAAAGCAGCTGAAGGGACTGGAAGACAGATGCATAACTGATCCGATGTTCGAGAGCATCGCCATATTCAAGAATGCCCTTGCACATCCTTGTGATATTTGTATTGAAGATTCTTGCAAACAAAAATTCTTTTCTTTTCTTTTCTTCTTCTTTTTTTAAAACAGTTTTGTCCGTTTTATAGTAAGAACAATCCATGGAATAATCAAAATAACCAGTTGAGTTTGTTTGGCTTTATAATACCCTGAAACCGCATCTTTAAGGGCAACTAGATAGCGATGAGGTTGCCAGTCAAGTGGCCAGAGTTTTTATCAGGTAATCCGGCGAGTTTTATCAAGTTTTTGACTTCTAAACATGGGGCACTCCTACAGAGTTGTTAATGTAATGGTGGAACCAGGTTTTATGAAAATGGGAGAGGTGAAATGGTTAAACAGTTTAAATCCCAAAATAGAGAGAGGAATTGACCCAACCATAGTTTTTCTTGGTTCAGCAAGTCACTGGGATACCTAATTGAGTTTCCTCTGGCCCTAAAAAACTGGAACATAGCTCCTTGCCAGTGTACACCACAAAGTTCATCTCCATTCTTGACCTAGACAACAACTGCAAGCACAGTTGATCAAGGATGTATCAAATACAATCCCACCAGCAAATTCCTCTTAATGTGAGGACGATTAAGAAAAAGAGTTCTGCCAACATTTCAAGCTTGGATGACAGTGGTAAAACAGAGGAATGGTCGGGTCGAATGAGTGAAGATAAGAGGGTTCTCGCACCCACC
Source organism: Macleaya cordata (assembly GCA_002174775.1). Lineage (NCBI taxonomy): Eukaryota > Viridiplantae > Streptophyta > Magnoliopsida > Ranunculales > Papaveraceae > Macleaya > Macleaya cordata. The sequence continues at coordinate 80,770 of MVGT01002224.1, forward strand.
TTTAATACAGGGCAAGATACTTGTACAATCATAGATGAGAGTTGGAACATTCAGCGTACATTTATAAATGTTTCTCCAAACTATTTGTGGGAAAATCTTTTAGGAAGTATACAATTTCTAAGAAAAAGTTACATTTAGCTGAGAAGTAGAATGGGAAAAAGGAAAAACTACAGGAGCTTCTTTCTCTCAAAGAAGCTTTTCAAATGCCATAACTGCAAGCCTGCCACTGATAAGCAGATAAAGAGCGAGAGGAAACTCAACCAGGCCATTCTGGTGGTGGTTGCTCTGTTCATCTCCTGCATTTCTTCTTCCCTGAAAACCACAACAGAAACAGGGAAAAGAGAGAAAAACTGAGTGCAGAACAAACAGAATGCTGCATCTCAATTAACAGAATTGAAAATAGTTTATCTTCTTTCTTTTTTTCTTTTTTTCTTTTTTTTTTATCGCAAAAAAACTAGTTTATCTTTGGCTGAGAAACTAATGCTGATATGCTGTTGCTGAAAATCAAGGCCTGTATTTCACTGATCTTCCATTTTCTAGTGGAAATCCAAGAAATTTGATTTGAGGAATTGTATTTAGTGGGGAGATATTGTTTCTGGAGGTGATTCACGAGTTTGTTTTGTAACTTGGTCCAACTATAACTAGTTTCTTTCCTTCTGCCTTTTTACTACTCTTTTCCTTTTTTTAACCATGCGGTTCAAGCCATCCCTTCTTTTCGGCTTACCAAAGAAAAAAGGCATCCCCTTCTTTTCATTATACTTCGACATAACATGTATATTCTTCTTCATTACGTACCTCTCACGTAGGTAAAACATCTCCTCATGAATAGATTGGACAGTATCCTCCAACTTCTTCAATTCTACTTCCATAACCTGGGAACAGAAATAAAAGATGAAAATAATTGGGTTCAAATCTCAGAGGCAACTTAAGAAGATAATATGTTTAAAGCATATAACCCATATTATTAAAGAGATTTTTCAGGTTAAAAAAAGAAAAAGAGAAGAAGAAGCAAATTTAATCAAAATAAGATTAAACATACAACAGACAACACTTTCAACAAGGAATTGCCAAAAAAATTATAGTAGTTTTACACCAATTCCCTCGATCAATTTTCAGCATTTGAATTAATAGTAGTTTATGTTTTTTAGTATCACATAATAACAACTTGTAGTAATTTCTGCATTTATTATTTTTAATAAATTCCTATAAAAATAACATCTTGGTTTACTACTTTTTGAAAATTCTGGTCGAGCATATATTTTTTCGCTTGTTAGAAAATATTTCATTAAAAATAATGTAGAGACTAGAGAGATCTAATATACCACACCTTTGTGCCAACACAAAACTGTCAAGACAGTTTTGAAACAATAACTTAAAATCCTAACACCAAAATTTTGATGTGCACGTCGACTTTTTTATTAAAGGAAGACCTAGAGTTGTCAATGTTCTATGTATCCCAGCAGAAACCACATGGCAACACATATTGACAGCTGACCCCATAATGGGACAAGGCATAGATAATGATGAATCGACATCACAACATATATACTCCTTTATTTTGGATAGCCAGATATGAAACTTTATTAAGGAAAAAAATGGAAGGGTATCCAACATATAATCATACTTCTCCAATTAAACAGCCAGTACAATAGAACATTAATATGTTAGTAAAAGTTTCCTTACTAATTATGTGTAATTTTCCATGGTCCTTATGAAATGCCATCCACCAAAACTGAAGTACTGATTGACTATCATTGACAAGAACATAGAGCATTGAAATGTGAGCAATGGATTTCCTACTGTGAACAACTTCTGCTTTTTTATTCAACTAGTAATGCCTTAGACATACTTTCTCGATTCCTTTTTTTTCTGATAAGTTTTCCCATCTGCTGCCTATGTTTCATCATTGATGTTTATTCGGATCTGATTTTTTGTTTTCCTTTTTTTTTTTTAATTATGTAAGATACTAAATTACTAATCAAACATACTTGAGATCAACCGCTTGAGCAAGTGTCATGAAAAATTGACAGTAATTAATTATAAGCAAGTGCATTATGATTATCACGATTGATAAAGAAGTTGGAGATCAAATTTTTGCACTATCAGTGGAGTAACATTCTGGGAGCACATTCATACAGTCAAAGACAGTAATGGCAAATGCTAAAGCAAGAGATATAATGTTCTACAATAAATAAAAGAACTAAGATACGAATGGCTAAAAGTGGAATATGCAAACTCCAATCGCAACTAGACAAAGGATACTTAGGAAACCAAGATAAAACCTTCTATAATTGTTTCAATACAATGAATTAAATTCCTCACAATACTAAGGCCTAAAGAAACATTCAGTAAAATAAAATGACCTTTCATCACTTATCACAGAACTAGTACTAGTACTTACTACTTACAGAGAAAATAAATCCTAAAAGGTTACGCAAGGAACAAAACATTATCACAGCTTCAAATATCGTTTTATACCCTATATAATGAATCTTGCCAAGAGTGAATAAATGCATTTCCATTTTCGATTCAGATACTTGGACAACATAAGTGGCCTTCTAAAATATACAAAATGCAGTCACTGTGGGACTAGAAGATCCAGACATGTCCCCTTATCCGTACTTCATAGCTTTGTTAAGATATCCTTGAATTTGACCAATCCAACCACAACTTGATTACTTGATTTGAAGCAAGGGACTCCCATTTTGAGGTGAATTGTGACATATCCATTACTAAATTAGGTTAAATTAGCTTGAAATTGAAGGCATCCATGATCCATTTGAAACCTTCCCAATATTTTCAACATTCTTCAACTGAAGGACTCTTCAATTTGACTAGTTAATCCAGATAATTCCTGGAGAGGGATTTTCCAACACCAACCAATCAGTTTAATCACTAATATTTGGAAATACTAAACCCTTTTTCGATAATATATAAGTTATGTGCTACTGATTCAGTAGAAAGAAGAATGCTTGCCTTATTCCTCAAGCTCTAGTCCAGGAAGCAGGGGAGATCACGTCTGGGTAAATTGGAAAACTCGGTGTAACTGCATATTTGGAGAGAAAACAATATCTATTGATAATATCATCGTTTTCTTTGACCCTTTGAGGGTGCTTTGTTAGTGGATCAGAGAGTTGGAGTGGGCTTCGTGCTGTAGATTTGAAGATTTTGTTTGGGATACGGTCAAGTCTTCATTCTTGGGGACGTAAGTTTGTCTTTCTGGCAGTTTCCTTTGCTTGTGTAGCTCTATCTCTTTGTAAACCCCCCTTCCCATTCTTTACTTAATTCATTCAATTCTTTGCCTTCTCTTGAATTTTTTAACAATGGCAGTAAAATATACATCTCCCTTGAAACTTGTCACACCCACCAGACTCCACCAATCCAAATCTCAACAAGAAGCCCATGTTGATTATCATTTAGTTAGACAATCAACTGCTTTGTTATACGCTATCAGCTAAGTAAACTAAACTACAATTCAGTAATTGCATATTTATTATACCTACACTCTTGACCATCTACACATAGAATTAAACCAGAAAAAAACAAAAGGCAAGGAATTAAAGCAATTCAAAAATAAAAGAGATCAATTTACTCACATCAACTTGCCCTTTCTTAGCGACATTTGACCAGTCCTTTGCAGAAAAACCCGTCTTCCAATCGAAGTCAACTGTTACTGTAACCGGTTGTTTTTGCTCAGGCGACCAGAAACAAGCCATGTAATCACCGGTCTCGGCAGCAGTAAAAGCAAAATGCCCAGAATGCACGTTATCTCCAGTGTGAAAGTTGTTTCCGTAAGAGGAAGTAACCTAATTACACCACCAATCATCACAATCACTAGAACTCGATAGAAATCTGAATTAGAGGAAAAAAAAAACCCCCAATTACAACAATATTAGGGTTAGGGTTTTTCGTATTTTCTTACCCTGACGGTGAGTTTATGCGAATCAGGTATTGGATTACCATTCCCCGCATCCGGATTAATAACGTGGTAATTCCCGACTGTCATGGCGTTGCTTTTGATTTCTTCTGAGATACATTTGGTGTGACCGGATTGAAGATCGAAACGAATGGATTGAGCTACAGTGGAGAGAAGACCTAGAAGTATAAAAAGAATCTCAAATCTGCACATCTTGATCATCTTAGATGGAGAGAAATTTGTGTTCTAGAGAGAGAAATAGATTAGTTTTAATTGAAAAATCTTGAAATACAGAATAGTTGTTGCAGTTTTGGTGCTTCTCTATAGGGTTTTTGCAAGATCTGTTTTTGAGTTTCGCAGAATGAAGGCGAGAAGACTAGTCAAGATAGTTGGGGGAAAAAAAAAAGCAGTAAAACAGAGACGATTGGCGACTGATCTGAGATATCATACTTTATAGATTACTAGACATCAAAAGTCAGCTCACACGAAATATCAAGGCGAAACAATTTTACTAGTTAAACTTGAACCTAGCTTGTTGTGACACTTCTTTTACACCCGTATGTGAGGCCACATAGAGATGACTGAAGTGCTAATTTTTTTTTTTAGAAGATTATCTCTGTGTCATGCAGATTATCGTCACAAAAATCACATAGTTCTTGAAATTGATGGAATCTATGCCATGACGGGATTATCCTTGTACAAATGTCAGCCGTTGTATCGTCTCCCTATTGATCTATAGGTGGAGCAGAATAAAAGAATAAGCACCAATAGAACCAAAAACTTATAATGTGCAATAGTTCTTCCGGGCTGGATTCGCAGTTGAAGCCTAAGACCACCAAGAATTGGATTCTCTTGCAACTTTCAAAACAAGAAACTCGTTTTCTTCTTTTATATTTTCAAATAGGTTGTATATATTTAAAATTTAAGATATCTACCGGCTTGTTTGAAGGGGAATTTCAATGTAGGGATTCAGTGGGGATTAGAGATTCATGTTTCTCTGATTTGTTTGGCTGCTAAGAATCTCTGAAAACTTGTTTCCTAAGGAAACATGTGTGTTTCAGCAAATCCTTGTTTTGGACCCCCTCCCCATTTTAGAATTTGCTAGAATTCTAAACTAAGGATTCACTATGTATTCACCCAACTCAATGTAGATTACACCCCACAAAATTAAAACAATAAAATAGAAATTTTTCTTGGATTTTAAATGGCAGCCAAACAAACCAAAGGATTCAAGCTTCTAAGGATTCGTGAATCTATGGATTCTTTTATGGTTGCCAAACAAATCAAAGAATTCATGTTTCTAGGAATTCATGTTTCCAAGTAATCATGTTTCCCTTGAGAAACATAAATTATACATCCAAACACACTATAAATGAATCTATAATTTTGATTTGTAGTCTTTATTTTTTTATCTTTAAACTACCTGTGTTGGTCATGAGAAATTTGGAATAATGGAATACTTAAAAACGTGTCAAGATCCTTCTTCCTCCTTATTGATTTTGTCTTATGGACTCACATAAAAATAATCAAATGACGGATATTTGGTTAAAATATTTTTTTGACCTTCTAAATTTTTATCACAATAGTCTATTCTAAATTTTTAATCACATTAAAAATTGAATAAAAAATTAATTATCTATTATTGGACATAAGAATGATTTTCTAATAATTGATTTTTCAAGTGCATCATCATTTCCTTACTTTATAAACTACAAAAAATGACTTTGAATATTAAATGGTGTTGCAACTTGCTAAATGAAATAATTATACCTCTAGTGTAATATTGAAATCTTGTTGCTCATTTAAGATATTTTATATAAAATCATTTATTTTTTTATGGAAAAATTTTATATAAAAACATTTTTATTAATTTGGGTTTGGTTTAGGTAGGAAGTAGGAGTCTAGTAGGAACTAGAGATACCCCTAAAAATCTAATCCTAATAAATATCAAACTCCCTACACACCTGATATTTTTTTCCGAGAAGGTTATGAATCGAATTTCATGTTACAATATTGTCGTTATGTAATTAGTTTTAGAAGACTGATTATCTGGATCAATTAAATTCGACACCAATTGATAATAATATTATTCTCTATTACATTTTTACTTGTGCCTACTACCTATAATTGAAAAATAATTACATTAAAAAAAAACAAAAGAAAAAGAAGTAAAATTAGCATTTTGCCATAAAATTACCTCAAATTAAGATTTTACTATCTAGCATTTAGCAAAAACAACTTCCTGTAACGAGTCTAATGACCACAAATAACATAGCCACGTGTAACATCCATGATTTTTTTAAGTAAACCATGTGCTTAATATTAACTATACAGGACCCCCCGAATATGACAATAAATGATTAGAACAACGGAACAGTGAAACAAGACTTAAGATTGCATACGTGGCGCGTTTCTAATTGACTAATACACAAGATACATATTTATGATTAACACAAACTACTTTAAACAAGTCTTCTCCTTGACGTTCCTTTCAAAGTTGTCGCTTTACTTTTTCTCCTTTTCTCCCCTTCCGGCCGTAGCTTCAATATTTTGCGGTTCTGAGTTCACAGTTCAGAAAACCTTTTCCTTCATTTGAAAAAAAAACCCTAATTTTGACAACTGGTTTCATGATCGAAGAACGCATTGATCCCCAAAATAAGGGCAAATTGGTCCTCATTTGAAGGACCTTTGCCATCGACATGAAGAATTAAGGATTTACAACATTTGATCCAACAAAAGGTTTTAGGTTAATTGATTGATCATAAAAAATAAAGGTTAGGGTTTTTCTGTTTTTCTTCTCTTCATGGAAATTGTTCGTCACTGCACCTGTAATGGGAACCAGAACGGCTCGGGAATTTGTGGATTATGTGGAAGCTATCGACCTGTTTCGAGCAGAGCATCACCGTCTCGTTCTTCGTATTTTGAAACGATTTCTGGCGGAGATGAAGGTCGAGAAAGCGGGATGTATTACTATATTCCTAGATTGATCGTTGCAGCACTTTCTGGAGCTCTTACAGGGCTCTTTGCTCTAGGTAATTTCATTTCTAAACCTCCATTGACGTGTTTCACCTTTTCGTTTATTCGCTTAGAAAATTTGATGTTTTTTGTTCTCATTAGACTTCATATATTCCAACCAATTAAAGTTTGCAACTTTTCGAATATTTCTGACTTGAAATTCGGTAGGTGTTTTTGTATCTGTATTACAAGTACTACTTCAAAATTTAAATTTTACTCTATTCGATTTCATGAAGCAGAGATTTGACTCTGCATTGTTTTATTTTTGATGAAGAAAGAAGGAGATGCTCTAGGAAGTTTTATGCGTCAACATGTCATTTAAATTCTGGAAATCTTGTTCCATGACAAATTTTTTCTTGGAGCTTAGCAATTTTTTCTTTATCTTTCTTTTTTTCGGCTACGTGTTTGCATGTAACCAAACTTAAACCTGATGTAATTACTTGCCAGTGATCTTTTTGGTGTCCAATCTAATGTCTCAACACATCATTGTGGCCATGATTCGCAACATACAGGGTTTCAAGTTAGATAACTGAAGGTAGCAATGCTGTTTTTTTTTAATAAGAGTATATGTGATGTGGTTAAGGTATGTAGGTTGGTAGATAAGAAAATGAGAGAGTGATTGGTTGCTTGTGCGTGCGTAACATAGTAAAGGTGAAAAAGTTGAAGTTAGATTATTATCATAAAGTAACTACTGCACCGATTGCTTTAGCAGGAATGCAGGATAGAGTGATTAGGTGAAAAAAGAATAGACAGATGTTCCTCTTGAAGATGTAAGCCTAGTCAATTTTGAACTTCATTCTATAGATATCTTATTTAGCACCAAGGAGGATTTTTCTGTTCTTTTCTTCTTCTTCTTCTTCTTCTTCTTTTTAAATTTTTTTGAATTTTGATATATTTTTTTATGGATGTTTCAGTGTCTTGGAGGCACTCACTTGATTGCCTAGGACAGATTCTTGATCTGGGCAATAATGTTTGTACTCCTATAGGGTGGTCCTCTCTTGGGCGTCCAAACTGTCGTGTAGGCAAGCTAGCCAAAAAGAACCATAACTATTTGGGACTGGACGCGTGCTTCAATTGGGATTATTCTTTTATTTTTCTCATGTTGTAAATTTTAGATACTCATCTCATGCACCTTGTTTGGCAAGTTGGTTCAGACTTCAGACCCAAAGAAGATGGTGAACTTGGTATTGTAGGTCAGTGTATGCAGCTATAGAAATTCCCAAATCAGAAGAGATAGTTACCATCCTTTAATGGTTAGCTCCTTCACAGGGATGAGAGGAAGTTGGTCTTGTTTGATGTACGCTAATTGCCTCATGAAAATTTCCACGACTTAAAATCTCTCAAATTGGAGAAAGTTTTGCAATTTTTTTTTGAAAGATATCTAGCATATGTCTCTATTTATTTATTTATTTATTTTTTGTATGTGATGGTTAATTTTATGACTTTCACAAGCGAAGCCTCAAACATTTGTTACTCATCTTATATTTTTTTTGTTGTCTTTCTTACTTGGTTTGCACTTTGCATTGAGTCCTCGCCTCCTCTGCTAAGTGAGTTATTATGAGCCCTTCTCTTGTGGTTTGTATGCATGTTTGTTTTTTTCCTTTTTATTGTATAACTTGCATAGACCTCTCTATTGGTTGCTTACATCTCAATTTCATATACTCCTTTGAAGTATAAACACTCTTCGGCTGAAACATCATTCTAAGAAACAAGTGCAGTTTTTTTGCAAATGGATGAAGTCATCTTATTATTAACTAGCAGTGCACAATAAGAATTAGGATGTCAAGCTTTTAATCCATATTTTTGTCGTGGAGGTCATTACCCATAATTTGTGAAACCAATATAAGAGTTAGTAAGCTTGCAGTTGATTGACTAATGGAACTTTATGATCACCTTGGACTCTTCCTTGTGTCCATTTAATAACTGGTTCCTTTTTCCCCACCTGTTACTTTGTAGTCATAGAGTCCTAGCTTCTTGTTCCTTCGTATTATTCCATTGGTTGTGGAAATTCATTGGTTCATGGTTTTTTTCTTTAACAAACTCCTTGGTTGCACGAGTTCAGTGAAATTGTTAAAGAGCAAAGGCTGTTTGTCCTCCATATTGCGGATTCATAACCATCATCTGAAACATGTAACATAAAGTTTCATTTATCTTGTCAGGAAATCAATTTTCATTCTGTCTTCAAATTTTGAATTTCTACGACGAGGTAGATAGCTAAATATGTACTTTGGACATCTCTAGAGTTGTTACATGAAGTCTTGAACCTAGTGTTAGGCTCATGAGTCATGACAGTAATTTGCCTAGTTTGCTTTCTGGTATTCCAGCTTCTAGTGCTTTGACAGTTATGCTTGTGAAGCCATTCATTTAGACTTTCATAAGGTTTTGGTATTTTTCTTGTAAACACATTTTAGTCATGGGCCTCATGGCTGCCAACGGACCAACTGATGACCATGTCTTTCAACTTTCAAGAATGTTTTGATTACTCAGTTATTCAACCTTGCTGTCTGGCTTCTTTTACTGGAACTTTTGTATTGGTCCTCTTATATCTTTGTTTGGTTCACACAGCCGGAGCCTTCACAGGAGCAGTTACCGGGGCATTAGCAGGCCGTGCTTCTGACAGTGGTGTTCTTCGTGGCGCTGGACTAGGAGCTGTTGCTGGAGCCATCCTCTCTGTTGAGGTTTTGGAAGCTTCACGTGCATACTGGTGTTCAGAGCGATCTGGCTCTCGGAGCTCATCATCCATGGTTAGTGGACAAAACAAAATATCTTTCCTTGTAATGTTTTGGCACTTCTTACAAGAACTTGCGCATATCTACCTGCAGTCATGCACTTATATGATGACTACTTACTGGATAGTGTTGCGTAAATGGCAATGTTAAAGGTGATGATATCTAAACTATATGGATCCAACTTTGTGCTGTCATTTTCCAGGCAGATTTCATAGAGGAACTACTCCTTGGGCGGTTTGTACACGAGCAGTTTGCACCAATGTTCACGGCCTACCGCTTGCAGGTTGTATTTTCTTGCTAAAGAGCAGTTCAAGTTTTCAATGAGTAGACATATTTTCCCATCAAGTACATCAGCGTTTTGTGCCATCAAAGACTTATTTATCAAAATGGAACCATTAAACTGGTCATTTATATCAAGGAAAAATGCAGCAAGTATTATGTCTACTGTCATCCTTTTAGTTACAAGCCTAAAGGCCCTAAATACTTGGCCTCCTTAGAAATATTATATTAAGGATGAAGTTTATTTATTTATTTATGTATAGTCTGCGTGGTAGAAGCTGTAACACTTTGTATTCCATATTCTATCCGATAATTATATTTTAATCAATGCTTCCATATTCTATCCCATAATTTTCTAACTTGCTTTTAGTCTGCCATTTTTGTGTAGTCTAAGAAAATTTGAGAGACTCGCGTTGGTATTTGGCATAACAATTTTTTCTTTAGATAACATGGAATATTCTTGTTTTGTTGATTTGGGTTTTGTTTGAGTCACGTTGCTCCGCATTCTAATAAGGTTGGTGACTTAAGATTTCAAAAGTGAGCTAAGTGCTTTAACAAGCAAAATGTAATCTTGACACCTTCTGATATTTGGATTATTTTTGTTGCAATGCGCAGGTAAGCATTGGTGATATAAGTTATGATCGGATATATGATGTCTATGGCGAAGTTACACCTAAAGGTTTATCTGGGGAGTCGTTGAAAAAACTACCATTCCATGTGGTAACAGATAAAAACAGAGGCCCTGGTGACAGTGTCTGCTGCACGATTTGCTTGCAGGTCTTCCATATTTTTTAATAAAATTAGAATTGATTTTCGAAGCATTTCTTATCCTTTCCTTCTCTATCGCAACACAACACACACACATGATTTGCTCTGACTTAGTATTACTCCCCATGTATCATAAGTTGGAAAGCTGAAGTCTCTCTTATTAATAATAGAGACGTAGTTGGGGCTATGGGTGCCCTCTAAAGTGGATTGGGTAATACTAATTTCAAAAATTTAGGGGTAAAAACTTCAAACAACCCAAATTGTTAACGGTGACTCAGTTAGAAGGTGGGTAGTAGTAGAGTTTAAAAGTATTTGGGTTGGGAGGAGCGGGGTTGTAATACTAAATTCAGGTAAATGTTGGGGGGTCATTGACTCATTATTATTATTATTATTATTTATTATTATTATTATTATTATTATTATTATTACTATTACTATTACTATTACTATTACTATTACTATTACTATTACTATTAGTAATTCCTTTGTTTATTTCATACTGACAGGAAATTGAAGTAGGGGACACTGTGAGGAGTCTGCAACAATGCCACCACACGTTTCACTTGTCATGCGTGGATAAATGGCTTATTGGCCATGGCTCATGCCCTGTGTGCAGACAGGATGTAATGTCATGATCAAGAAGGGACCATATTTTTTAGACTCCAAAAAGAAACCATGAAGTAGGTACTTTTTATGCTCTTTGGTGCCTAGCTAGTCTTCCACTGTTGCATGTTAACCAGTCTGTATGCCTACATGTATATGTATATATATTCTTCTGTAACTACATATATATAAGTGTCGAGTTGTAAATCGAATGGAAGTATAGCCATGCCTTCACTGCATCAGACAGTTTCGATTCTCTGTTTTGGGATCCAGTGTTTTTTAGTAGATGAATTGTGTGCCCATTTTTGTACCATAAAAAACATGACAACGTATTGCTTGATTTATGCATTTCATTTGTGTCTTATGACAGGGTGAATGTTGTCGTACATTCTTGCTGATATATTATTATTCGAAACCCTAGCGGAACTCTTATTATGTCTTCCTTCCATTATTCATTTTTCTTCTTCTTCTTTGTGATGTGGAATAGTAAACAAGAACTTGGGTAGTGGGCAGTTTTATTGTAACATGATAAGATATATGCATTAAATGGCTTCAGTTTTCTAGGGCTTGGCTCTGTGATGTTATCGATGCAAGTTATGCATAGAAGGAGCCAAGGACCCAAAACCTGCCTTATAATATACATTGGTGGGTTTGCAGCCCAGAACGAGTCGGATTTTGTTCACCCACTTGTAACGTGGGTGGACAAACCCCACGATCCTATTGGTGGGACTCAAATGGTCAACCGATGGTGGGGTGATTGACTGTTTGAACTTTGAACCCCATCCATCAATCAATAAGATAGTGTGGAAAGGAAAACTTTAACTTTTTTTCTTCTTTCTTTTTAATATGAAGCAAAAAAAGGGACTAAATTAAAGGTTTCTGAAAGAAGAGCTTGTGTGGATATTCCAACCATGATTTCACTTTTCAATTTATATAGGTTTTAATGGGGAAATTTATAACATTTTTACAATTTAAAAATGACAAACCTAAAAAAAGGTCGCCAACATCATTTTGATTCTAAAACAGAGGTCCCTTCCATCATTTCTTATCAATCCTTCATAAGGAAGTTAAAGAAAAAAAAAATGAAACGTTTATTACATCTATTGTAATTTATAAGCTTAAGGTTAGCTAATCAAAAAGTTTGAGTAATATAGGGATTACTGATTAGTGTTCATAAATTTCAGCATAAAATTTGTCAATAATAAGATTATAAAAAAATATGATATTGAAATTTAATCACTCAATTCTCAGCACTGATATGACTTTAGTAACTAGAATCGTGATATAAGGGTAATACTCCTGCCCTAGAATCTCGACACTCTTGCTCTAAATGTATTATAGAATTAGGGACATTTTTAATATATACCCACTCTAGTCCTTCTGCTCCCACTATTATTTAGGATATAACTGTAATTTAAAAAATAGTGATGTTACACTTACTGCAAAGTGTACTGCAAATCTTACTGCAAAAGTTATTTAGGAGGGTATTTGCGTCAATTTAGAAATGACGCAAATCACAAAGTGTGTAAAATTATTTGAGAACCGTGGGATGACTAGGCAATAAGGTTTTTAGTAAGAAAATGCAGTAAGTTTAGCATTTTCCTTTGAAAAATACATCTTTCTAACACAAATTTTGGAAAAAAATTTATAAATTTTTCATAAAATTGTGAAATTCATGTATGGGATACAGATTAATCTGGTTATTACCAACAAGGTACAAATATCTAAAGATAACAAAGTCTAATTTTTTTACTTTGACTTTTTTTTTTTTCTATAAAAGTGAGTCTCAAGACTCCCAACTCCCACGTTGTATAATAATGAATGGACGGTGATGAAAATAACACACATCCAAGTACGTTATAGAATATTCAACCCCCAAAAAAACCAAAAAAAAAAAAATAAATAAAAAAAAATGAAGAAGAATATTTAGTAACAAGGGTAATTTGGTAACTACGACATAAAGAGAACAAAGATCGTAAATGACCTTTTTCGTCTTACGCCTACTCCGATACGCTCCAAACTTCGGAACAATCGCAGCTCCGTACTACTATAAAAAAACACAAATTTACACAATTCTCCCTAAGGACGATACTTTATTTCTCGTCCTCCGTATCTCAAAACCGTCAAGATCATTTTTCGTCCTCGCTAAATTGTAGATCTCGAGAATCAGTGAAAAATTAAAGACGACATTATTAGGGATTTTATTACATTTCGGTCTGAAATCTCCGCTAAACCATAAATTTGGAATTAAAATCATCTAATTAACGACCATTTTTTTGAAGTCTGAGAGATTGGTTTTAGAGAGAGAAAGAAGAGAGAGAAAGAGAGAAGCAGCAGAGGTGTCGTGTTGATCTCCATTATTTATTTTCTTGTTCTGCGCTCGTGACAAATCACCGCTTCTGAACCTTATCTAGGGCTTCTTCGCCTCTGTTTCTAGGGTTTTATCCCCTTTGTTTGGTTATTGTTCTTCAAATTTCGATTAATTTATTCTTTTGATTTCATCTATAGAACAATCAAGTAGTTTCAAAAGGAACAACTTTCTGTGTTTTCTACCCAATTGGAAGAACTGGGTTGAGATTGGATTGTTAATTTGTTAATGAGCTAGGGTTTATTCATTGATCAACTTACGGTGATTTGTTAATGTACATAAGGAATGTTGTTAGCTGGATAGATGTATTTAGATCTATGGAACTGGTGTTTCGAAGCTGAGGGGTAAATCGGATGAGGTGGTCAAGAGACGAGATATGGAAGTTAGATCTGATGCTTATCAGTTAAGGTGCGATAAGTTACCTGCACCGCCATTACCGAGGACTCGTCTGCAAGTGTGGTTTATTCGTGTTTGTTCGAGCATTTTGCTCTGGACATGTTTTATTCAGTTGGTGGCTGTCGGAGAACTCTGGCATCCGCATTTGTTAAAGGGTTTGTCAAATCAGATTACGAGGATTACTCACTTTTCGCTTCATTTGGAACAGGCTTCCCCTGCACCACCGCCACTTCTTCCTGCAAGTGAGTTTTGATTTGTATTTATGTTCATGTTTGATTTCTCTGACTTGCTACAACATTGGATGATTGGAAAAATTTAGAAATTGTAATGAAAAGTTTTAAACTTTAAAACTGATTAGCGGAATTAGTGTTTGGGGTAATGCATTTAGTGGTTCTGAACCTGGAAAGTAGTGCATTTGATGCATTGTTTCTGGATAAAACGCTTGCTTTAAGCTTTTGTATGTTAGGGAGTTGAGAAACTAGCTGATGATGATCATGCAAGGCAGCTAAACATAGACTGTAGTTCACATTGCAACATAAAATTGTGGATGAGTTAAGGTTGTTTCAAATTTGCTAGAGACATCTTTTGCACTGATGGTTATCTAGTGTGGGCTTGATTTGAATGCATAATGGCGTGTAGCTTCAAATTACATTTGTTTCTCAAGGAATTTTTTTGCTTGGAAAATTTCGTCTTTGCACTCTTATCTCTTTTTTTGGTGATTTCAGTCCAATAGATTATATGATGGTGTTGGACTTTCGAACCACTTTCCATATTATTCTCTGTGTCGTTCATACCCATTTTTATCTATTGAAAGGTCTAAGTTGTTTTGTTGTGGTCCTGTTGACTTTGTTGATCTGGTTTTTATGCTGCTTGTTCTTGGTAAATAAGACCTTATTTGAAATGTCGCAGGAATTTATAAAAGCAACGGTTATCTTAAAGTCTCTTGCAATGGAGGTTTGAACCAAATGCGTGCTGCAGTATGTATTCTTATTTCATTATGTTTGATGAACTTTGGCATTTTTTTATGCTGGATCTTGTAATTCTGTCTGGGTGGCATTTCAGATCTGTGACATGGTGACAGTTGCTCGACTTTTGAACCTCACATTAGTTGTTCCAGAGCTTGATAAGACATCATTTTGGGCTGATCCTAGGTATTTCACTGCTTCAGAAATTCTGTGAATGCATGTTCTTCATGCGGTTTCTGAGTTTACCCCTAACTTTTTGGAATTTTTGCAGTAATTTTGATGATATTTTTGATGTGAGGCACTTCATTGATTCATTAAGAGATGAGGTACATATCATTAAGAGGCTGCCAAAGAGGCATAGTCGGAAAATTGGAAATCAGCTGCTTGAGATGTCACCTGTGAGCTGGTCAACTGACAAGTATTATTTGGAACAGGTTAGTATAACTTCTAATTTCCTCCATTGGGCATAAGATGAAAGGCTTGTGAATTTGCTTTTAACTTCTTGTATTGGTAAAAGCAAATTTTGATGATTTTTTTTAAATGTTCATATATAAACATTATTCTCGTTTCCTTGAACCGTAGATATTATTCTAAGTGAAATATGAAATACAACTAGTACGCCGATCCCGAGTCAGTAACTTTCAAAGTAAAATTGGTTGACACTGATATTCGACTGAGAAAAGGGCTTCCTGGTGCCTGAGGCACAAAGCACAAAGACGTGGGCTTGAGTGTAGCAAGATGCAATATATTAAAAATGTGTAATAAATATAAACTAATTGTTGAAAATAGGTCTTGTGAAAAGAGGTTTAAGTAAGTATGCAGAAACCACTACTCAAGTTACAAATAACAATGTCTTAATTGATTTAACAATAAATAACAAATTAACAATATTAGGAAAAGCAAAAAGAAAGCCCATGAAGTAATTTAAGATATAAACACAAATCAAATAACAACCATAAAGATGACAGGATATGAAACAGAACATGTGAAAAGGTTTCTCTTAGGAGGAGACACACAAAATGAGTAGAAGTCAAGAATGTATTAGTATATTTGTGTGAAGTGTCTTACTTTAGAATCTTAAACTCAACCAAAAACAGTAGCTTCCTATTCCTAAGGCATAGGTTATTTGACCAAAAAAAACTTTATCTATGCCAAAAAAATAAAAAACTTTTTGGGCATTTAGCAAGACGCAGGGCATACTCAGGCACAAAAGGTGTTCATCTCATTCATCTTTGCCTTCGTGAACCTAGATAGGGACATCCAGTGTGCCTTGCTGTACCCCATGCTTGATGCTTCTGCTGCTTTCCTTGGCAGAACTACCTGAAATCTTAAGCAACAAAAAAGACGCCCAAGACCAAAAGCTCATCTACATGGGACAGACAGCTTGCAACCTTTCTATGATTGATACCAGCTTTACACAATCTTTATTGCCTTATTTCTATCTTATTACTTATCTTCTATAATGCAGGTTTTGCCACTTTTCAGCAAGTACAAAGTGATTCATTTTAACAAAACTGACGCACGTGTGGCCAACAATGGGCTACCAGTTGACTTTCAGAAGCTCAGGTGCCGTGTCAATTATCAGGCACTGAAGTTCACTCCACGAATTGAGGCTTTGGGGAACAAGTTGGTTCGCATTCTTAAAGAGAAGGGATCTTTTGTGGCATTGCACTTGAGATATGAGATGGACATGCTGGCTTTCTCTGGTTGTACTCATGGCTGCACCCAGGAAGAAGCAGAGGAGCTCAAGAGGCTGAGGTTAGTTGCTCACTTTGTTACAAGTTAATGGGAACTTGGTATGTAATGGGAGATGATAGATTTATACTTGTTACAATTTAGAGAAGTGGTCGTGCAGTGCGGCTGGCCTTCCTAAGGCAAGTATGGACTTGATTGGATGATTGTAGAAATGGATCACATTGCTATAATCATTAAGGAATCTGATATAGCCCTGCAATTTGAGATGGACTTGAAAAGCTACCTACAGCTGCTTTACACCCAAATCGGGTTACAGATGCTTAGGATCATCCACCTGGCCAAAGATTTGGCCTAGATTTCTATGTCAAATAGTAGCTTCAAATCCTTTGTATAGAGAAAGAAGTTTTGTTCTCCATGTGTTCTGACATGCTCTCTCTCTCCCTCTCTCTCTCTCTCTCTCTCTCTCTCTCTCCATTTTATTATACACAAATACTTTATGATTATTATTTGAAGGGGACGGAAATTACGACAGTGGTTTGTAATATCGTTTTGTAGAGCTTTTTAATGACCAGTACTGCTTAGTAAATCAGGTTCTATATCCTGTATTTTTCTGATGGTACTCATCTGGAAGTTTGGGGAAGTTCCTCAGTCTAGGAAAACAGATGACAAGAATATAATTTTAGCTTGATCGCACTACCACCATACTGCCATTTAGGAAAAACGAGACCTGGTTTGTTTGTGCAAATGCCATTTAACATTTTTTTTTATGTCTTCCGTGTGCTCATTCAGATATGCATATCCTTGGTGGAGGGAGAAAGAGATAGTGTCTGAAGAGAAGAGATCACAAGGTTTATGTCCTCTTACTCCTGAGGAGGCTGCATTAATTTTACAAGCACTGGGCTTTCATAAGGACACTCAAATCTATATTGCCTCTGGTGAGATTTATGGCAGTGAACGGAGGCTTGCGGCTTTACGTGCTGCATTTCCAAGGATAGTGAGTGTTCCACCCTTGATATCCTTTATTTTTCTCCTTGTCTAAGCTTGCAATATATGATCACTGATTATCTGTGTACCAGTTCCTATAGTTCCTTTTGTTTGGAACTTAGCGGTTATCATTTTGAAATAGTTTCCAATCACAAAGGAGTCATGTTGTGGTCCAACCTTTTGGTGCTCATATATAAACAGTTTGACATGGTCAGATGATCCTACCTATCTGATGGATAGGATCATCCTACCAGCAGATTCCTCGCCTCCTTGGGACCTGTCAAATTGGTCTCGACTCTGCAGATTCAAGTGCATGCATACACCAGAACTATCTTCTATTGCATAAGTTCAATTATTCTAACTTTTGATCTTAATAAAATTTCAATTTCAGGTGAAAAAGGAGATGCTACTAGATCCGTTGGATCTTCAGCAGTTTCAGAATCACTCATCTCAAATGGCAGCCCTGGATTTCATGGTTTCAGTTGCTAGTGACATATTCATTCCCACTTATGATGGGAACATGGCTAAACTTGTTGAAGGTCACCGCAGGTTTGTGTTACATTTTGTGCATGATTTTCAATCCAAAGTTGCCTTCATGCTCGTTTAAGCCTATGCTGCTAGGTGGTTTTGAATTAATGTCTCCATTGGATAGTGTCTTTCTGACCTAACCATGGAGCTGTGTCAATTTGATGCTCACCTAAAACCCCACGTAACTGGGAGAAAAAAGAATAAGAAACGAGTTACATTTTGGATTGATTTATTCTGGATTTTGCTCAAGCACAAAAGTCACTTCCCTTTATTCTCCTCCATCCAATTTTTCAAACTCCAATCAACATATAAACTGAAAAAAAAGAAAAAAAGAACGTGGACGCAAAAGAAAGGAAAGAGTTAATGCGGCTGACCCATATCTAAGAGTTACATTTGCTTTGCTCTGCAGGTATCTTGGGTTTGGAAAATCTATATTACTGTACAGAAAAAGGCTTGTAGAGTTGCTTGATTTGCATCAGAATGGCACTCTTTCTTGGGACAAGTTTGCAGGGGATGTTTGGCTGGCACATGAGAAAAGGATGGGGCAGCCGAGTCGTCGTAAAGCTATTGTGGACAAGCCGAAGGAAGAAGACTATTTCTATGCAAACCCTCACGAGTGTTTCTGTGAAAGAGCGAATTGTGATGGGTTGGACGACCCTGGAAACTCAACTGTCATTTTATGAAGCACAAATGAAACAAATCCGCGTGCGTTTGACTTTGTCGCTTGCATGGTCTCGCTCAAAGCGCACGGGAAGCAGGTCTGGAGTCTCTGTGTTGACACTGTCGCCGACCTTACCTGCTCATTCCCCAACTGCCATGTAAGTAAATGGCAAGAAAAGAAAAGAAAAGAAAAGAAAAGCTAATGTCTCTAATTAACACAAACAAGCTTGATGGTTTGTTTATTCCTTTGTCAATATGTTTGTTTTGTTTTCTCTGTTCAATATATATGGCTTCATTGATGCATTCTGCGTTTACCTGGTTACAGAAACCCAGTCAACAGGTTCTGCTAGGGATTCATATCATACATTGAGGAGGGATAATGAATGGTTAGAACCTGGGACACTAAATTATTAACGATTCAAGAACTCGAAAAGGCATGATTTCACTGTTTTTCAAGCAGGATTTTCAAGAATCTGATAATGCCACACTTGCGTAACTGCGTAAGACAAACCTGCTCTGGCGTCATCAAGTCCTATGATTTTGAAGGCTGACTCTTAATAAGTCTTTCCCAATAAATTAATACAACATAACAATGCTTCATACTCTATTTTACTTCAAAGACAAAAATAAATAAATAAAATAACGTCACACATATAAGTCACTTTGCATATAAAAAAACATGAAAGACTTTTTCTTCTACTTTTTTCGAGAAGACTTATTTTTCTCTGGATGAAACAGACAAGTTTTACTACGTTTTCCTCGAATAATTGAAGGAAACGAGCTGCCCCGAACACACACGAGTTGGCTGTCCATTCTTCCCACGTGCGAGGGTTGGATATCTAAAAGAATTACGTGCATTGGGGTTCATACGCTCATTTTCCACATGCGTTTCGAGCGTGACAAATTTATTTTATCTCCTCATTCGCGTGTGTGAGTTGATAGATTATGCGGCTTGTTAGTGTAAACTGAGTGTAATTATTATAGAAATAAAGTTACAAGTTGGCCCACTTGGAGAAGACCCATTGACTCATGTGATATGAATCTTGAGGTTATCATTTCCATAAAAAATCAGCCCTTAGATCATATTCATGTGAGCCCTAGAACTAGTGCAAGTGAGGGGGTTGTCCACCAACAACTCACTTTGCCATCTTATACGCGCTACAAGCGTGTGATTTGAAAAATTATACGGCGAGTTATGAGGATCCTCGTTACAACAAATCAGTCCTTGGATCATATTTGTATGAGACTAATAACGAGTGTACGTGGAGTGTAAAACTGAAGTTAGTTTAATAAAATAGTAAATAACTGATATATTATATAAAGATGAAGAAAGATATGATCGGTATTGGCAAATTTGGGAAGGAAAGAGATATGTTAGGTATTTATGCAAAAGAGGCAAAACTACCAAATCAGATCGGCTCCCTCGGCTAAAAATGCAGCCCACTTGAGAAACCGCATTAATAATAGAGATTTTCAGCCATGTGCATTTTATGACGTCTCCTAGAATACCATATAACCGATTAGGCAATAAATTGGATTGGGTTCGGATCAGACCAAGGTGGATCCAGAACCAATCCAATAACATTTGGACTGGCTCCAGATCAGATCCAATATCTCATTGGATTGGATCCTTACCGGATTTCCCAAATCTCATTCCAAACCCCACCCAATAAATGCCAAAAAAAAAAAAAAAAAAAGGAATTGGCTGCCTGGTAATTATTTTGGTACTCCCTAAAGTCAATGTCAAGTTTCAATCATAATTAATAAATTCCTTTTACCTTAAAAAAAAAAAGATTTTAGGTGGCTGACTAAATCAATGAGTTGCTAATCTATAAGCTGAGTATTTACTAGGTCAATAGGTACCTAATGCAACGTCTAATTTCTCAATTTGAGGTAACACAACACCTAATTTCTGACGTATGATTTGGTGGCCAATCGCTCCATTTATACAATTGTAGAATTTGTTCTAGAAGAAAGGTAGTCCAAATCAAGTAAAATGTAGATACAGTAGTGTACTCCTAGAAGTTGGATAATAAATAAGTATTGTTAGCTTAGCAACCATAACCGTGGTAAAGAGTAACTGTAGTAAAGGGGTGATGCTCCGGTTTTGAATCACGTTTCAACGCTTTCGCTTTAGAGGCATTTTAGAATTTGGGTCTTTTTTATCTAGTTGTTTCGGCACTCCCCCTTCAACTCTCATTTTTACTCCCGCTTCACGCACCGGTTATTTAAGTTCACTGAATGATGTATACAAAATTTATCTAGAGTTTCTTTGATCCTTCTTCTTCCTTGTGAAATCAAGGTTTGAGGGCAAAGATCTTTACTTCCTAAGTCGAACTTTTGAATAAATTGACAGTCTTCTCATTCTTCTTACTTAGGGTTGATCAAACTTGATGAGTTGTAACATGAAATGGAGCCTGCCAACAACAACAAACAAGTTTTTTTTGGAGGTGCCCTCATCCGAAATCTACCAAGAAGTTTTTGGTAGGAGCTCATAAAATGACTCTTCCACTTTTCTTGGTGCACCATGTGAATCATGGCCCACAAACTTATTGATCAACAAGAAAAATTTGCCTTGCTTGGTGATTTTTGATCGTTTGATTCTTTCATCAGTAGTTTCATTATAGGGCTTTGGATCTTCATATGGGTCACTTGTATAAACCCCATTCTCAATACACACGGCTAGAATTCAGCATCAGAATATCAGATGAAGGAGCTGGCCAAATATTCAAAGGTTCATCAGATCATGGAGTTGGCCAAATATTCAAAGGTTTGAGTTGTTAACCCAACTCCTATACAAACTTGATTATGAAAGACCCATTCAATTATCAACATTGAATTAATTCTTTCTTTATTATTTCCTACCAAAAAAAAAGAGGATTTAGTCAAATATTATTCTACATATTAAAAAGGACTGAGTCACTCAGATCATGTACTCACTAAGGGTACTTGACAGAGTGTACCATGTGATATGAGGAATGCTGATTCTAAAATGATTGAGAGAGGTTACAAAAGAAAACTTTGAACAAATTGGTTAAACAAACAAAGAAAATCTTATTAAATTTAAATTTTTTAGACAAGAGATTTCATTTTAAATGGATCAGAAGCTGCCAACACTCTCTCCTCTCTCTCTACATTTTAATATGTTCATCACCCACAAAGTTTGAACAGAACCCAAGCTTGAATAAGTCTATAATTCTCCTTTTAAGTGCAAAAATTTGATAGATGATTCATAGAAGCAGTGATCTACACAAAAAAGATGAAGTTTGGGAAGGAATTCACTTCACAGATGGTGCCAGAATGGCAGGAAGCTTACATGGACTACAATTATTTGAAGTCATTACTGAAAGATATCTTGAGTATCAAACAGAGAATTAAACAGGCACAACCGCCGGTATTGGCGTCAAATTCTGCATTGAAAAAACGGGTATCTTTGTACCGGGCCTTCAGCGGATTAACCGGTCGATCAAATAATCTTAAGAGCTCCCCACGGGAAGATGAAGAGGATCAAGTTATATTGGTGAATCCAGTGCAACATGAAGGATCTGAAGGAGGCTATCAAACACTGTTTCTTATGTCATCTGATGAAGGAGGAGAGTATGAACTTGTCTTCTTTAGAAGATTAGATGATGAATTTAACAAAGTGAATAAGTTTTATAAGACTAAAGTTCAGGAGGTTTTGAATGAAGCTCAGGAGCTTAATAAACAAATGGATGCTTTGATAGCTTTACGGCTTAAGGTCGAGATGCCTGCGGTTGGATTTGAAGAACCTGCTCTTATGCATCTTGTACCTGGTATCGTCCCATCTCGGGCTTCAATTGGAACTAGATCACCTGGTAAGTAAGTACAACACTAGGTTTTCTCAAACTGATCATTGATATTGTGAGATCCAAAAATCTAAAATTTATAGTTAAATTCAGTTATGGAAGTGATCTAAATCTTGGGTAATTTGAAAAACAAACATATCAATCCTTATCCTTGAAATATAACCTCAAATACCGATCTGAACTTCAAAATTTTATGGGAGTTTTTGATAATTTGTGAAGATTAAAATTCTGCATTTGTTGAATGTAAAGGAAAGGCACATATGGAAGTAATAAAGGAAGTTGAGATGAGTAGCGAAAGAGGTTCAGATGACAAGGCTGATGCTAGTAAAAGTAGGTCTGTTGGTGGAGAAAAAATGAACATAACTGGTTCTAGACCAGCTCCATTAGAAGTCTTGAATCATGTCAAGATCAATGTAAAACTCGAGACTCCAAGGTCGACGTTAAAAGGCATTTTCACAGATTCAAAATACAAGGACCTGACATTTAGCAATGAAGAGCTGAAACATGTAGAAGAACAACTGAAACAGGCATTTATCGAATTCTACCAGAAACTTCGACTTCTAAAAAGCTACAGGTACATTAGCTTTCCTCCATTAATGGTTCTGCAAGACTTTCTCTCTCTATTCTTTGTAAAGGAGAAATATCAACTTGAAAAGAAGAGATGGGTCTATGAGATTTTGTGTTGAGTTGCTGTTTGTCAGTGTTTTTCCTTTGTTTGATTAAATTGTTGGTGAATTTGCTCTTGCAAAATGTATATAACAGCTTCCTGAATGTCCTGGCATTCTCCAAGATCATGAAGAAGTATGACAAGGTTAGACCTCTACTGATATTTTCCTGAATCAGTGACTGTCAGCGACTGTTTTTCGAAAGTGTTTAACTTTTAATTTGTCATCCATAACACTGCAGATTACTTCGAGGAGTGCGTCTAAAGCATACTTAAAGATGGTAGATAATTCTTACCTTGGCAGCTCCGACGAGGTCAGCTTCATATATTGGATTTAATTGATTTCTACTCATGTCAATAAGCATTACATCATAATACATCTTTCGATAATTTAATCAGGAGACAAGGTTGTTGTATGACACCTCTGTATGTGGTGGATACATTTTTTTTTTTTTCCTTCTGCAGGTGAAACCATACATTCTGATCAAATTTTCTAATCTGGTTAACTTTTACAGGTTATTAGGCTCATGGAGAGGGTGGAAGCTACCTTCATCAAGCATTTCTCAAATGCAAACCGCAGAAAAGGCATAAGCGCTTTAAAGCCAAAAGCAAGAGCAGAAAGACACCGAGTAACATTTTTCTTGGGTAAGAGAACCATAGAAGGCTTTATGGAAGTATTATCTTGCGAAGTTCGCTTTGTTTTACAGTCCTCAATCCTACAATTTTCTGAATATATGAACAAGGATTCTCAGAAGTTTGCTGTCGAAGCTTTAATGAATATAGATCTTTATATATTTATAGTTGTTATTTGCAGGTTTGTTCTCTGGTTGTTCAGTAGCTCTTGCAGTGGGTATTGGTATGATTATACATGCAAGAAACATCTTCAAGAGTGAGGGGCGTGGTCAATACATGGAAAACATGTTTCCACTCTATAGGTAATTCCAAAAGATCTAAATAAACCTAGATTATATTTTTGAATTTTCCTCTGTTTCCTTTGTTTTCACTAATGGTATCAGTTTCGGATTTTAGGATGATAGATAGGATTAAAAGGTCCAATTTTGTTAGCTACTAAAATTGATTTCTGAAATTGAATGTAGTTAGAAACATGCTCTGTTTCTCATTTTATATTCTATGAAAGTACTTTTTATGTTCTCAAATCCTTCTCACTTCCTGAACCCAATTGTTTCTTTGTTTAATATCATCTAAGTTTTCTTGCAGCTTATTCGGATTTATCGTCCTACATCTTGTCATGTACTCTGCGGATGTGTTCTTCTGGAGGCGATATCGTGTCAATTATCCATTTATATTTGGCTTCAAGCCAGGGACTGAGTTGGGCTATAGAGAAGTCTTTCTTGTAAGTGCAGGACTTTCTGTACTAGCATTAGCTGGTGTTCTCTCAAACTTAGACATGGATATGGATCCAAAAACTAAGAGCTTTCAAGCATTAACTGAATTGGTTCCTCTGGGCCTAGTTACAGTAAGTTTCATGGACATACAGAATGTGTAATTTCACTGAGTAATATCATAGAATGATATCCAGTGTTTGAGCTTACATCTGACACCTTAATTTGATATGCCTAATAAGCGATACAAGCAATCTTCCATTGCAGGTTGTTCTTCTCATCACATTCTGCCCTTTCAATATCATATACCATTCAAGTCGCTTCTTCCTTCTCCGATGTCTATTCCATTGTATTTGTGCTCCTCTCTACAAGGTAACGGGCTGAAGAAAATCCCAAACTTTCAGGTGGAAAATCACACCAAAGCAGATTCCTCCTATTTTTTTTTTTACCTTCACATTATTTTCATTTGTTCCCTTTGCAGGTTACTCTCCCAGATTTTTTCTTGGCAGATCAGCTTACTAGCCAGGTAAAATATGATAATGACCCTTGGGTAGAACTTCCCCTGAAAACCAGCTTCAAGAGTTAATATTCCACCACCAGTCCCATACCTAGTCGATGTGGGATTATATTTATGCACATAACAATCCACTATGCTTCCAAGCTGACGTCCGCGTCGATGTTAGTCGAAACGGCCCACTCGGGTCCCCTTCCATAGTCAAACCCTCCAAGAGACACTTTCGAGACTTGGGGCGTGGTGCCTGCTCTGATACCACTGATACAGACCCTTGGGTAGAATTTCCCTTGAAAACAAACTTGCAAAAATCGGATTGCAAGAGAAGGGGGCCTAAGAGTTTACATTCCCATCGCTAGTCCCATACCTAGTCGATGTGAGATTATTTTTATGCACATAACAAAATACTATGCTCATTAAAACATCTAGTGAACCTACATACAGCCGGATTACTATCAGTAGACAGTAGGGTGTCTCTTAGTTTTGATAAGTTCCAACATCTTAATTCTACTGTGAAAAGTTTGGTGTATGTAGTGAGTGCTATTTTGTGCACCCACATTACATGAGGGTGCACATCACTGTCATCATCCATCCAGTTATTGCTATGCAGTCAACTCCACTTATCTATGACTGCAAAACAATGAAGGGTTGGATAGTTATTGGTGATGTGCACCCTCATGTAAAGTGGGTGCACAAAGTAGCAAGCAAATGAATGTCTGCTAATCAACCTCTGACACCCTCTACTCTTTGCTAAATGTTCTTCTGATCAGCCAGCTTCCCATAGCAATTATAGATAATGAATTGTAATGTGTATGGGAAACAACCCTAGTTCATAGGTTTCAATATTTCCGGCAGTGTCTATCTTTTTTAGCTTCCATACATATAGATGCATACATATATGTATATTGTCTTAGAGTGGTTTGATTCATCTATTTTCAGTACAATTACACGTAGATAGTAGGATACCTTAAACAAAATCATCAAAAAGAGAATATTACATTTACTATGGATGTATAGAATGTTATTCAACATGCTAAGATTTGTTAACCGGGAGCGTTGGTGGGGTGCCATTTAAAACAGGTTCAGGCCCTCAGAAGTTTGGAGTTTTACATTTGCTACTATGGCTGGGGAGACTTCAAACAGAGGACGAACAATTGCAGCAAAAGTGATGTTTTTAAAATATTCTCTTTCATTGTAGCAGTTATACCATACTGGTTTCGCTTCATTCAGGTAGCTCCTGTTTCATATTCCCTTCATGCTTAGACATAAAATACAACGGTTCTATTAACGAGTGAAGTGGTCTTTCAGTGTATCCGACGCTTACTTGAAGAGAAAGAAACAATCCAAGGATTAAATGGGCTGAAATACTTCTCGACAATAGTTGCTGTTGTAATGCGAACGGCGTATGACCAAAAGAAGGGAACAACTTGGAAGATCATGGCAGGAGCAAGTTCAATGGTAGCTGCACTTGCTAATACATACTGGGACCTTGTCATAGATTGGGGTCTTCTGCGGTGGCATTCGAGAAACTTTTGCTTGAGGGATAAGCTCCTTGTTCCTCATACAAGTGTCTACTTCATAGCCATGGTATGTACAGAGTGCAAGGGGCCTGATCAGGTAGAAATGTTCAGATTTCAAGTTGATCAAGTCTGACACCTTTCTTTTAAAACTGCAGGTCTTGAATGTTCTACTTAGATTTGCTTGGCTGCAGTCAATTCTAGGTTTTACTGAGTTTTTTTTCTTCCATAAAACAGCCGTAGTAGCAATATTTGCCTGCCTGGAGATCATTCGTCGTGGAATATGGAATTTCTTCAGGTATTTTATGTTTCTACCTTTCCACTCTCCTCTCTTACTATAATTGGCTGTTACAGAAGATGAAAACATCACCCAAGACCTGTTTCCCAAGATAACGTGAACACTACAAGCTATATGGTTGGCAACCTAATCTGATATGATATGCCACGGAAGTAATATGATATTAATTTATTTTTAGCAAAATATGGCACCCATGGAAGAGAGTTTCACTGATGACAGTTTTTAACTGATCAGGTTGGAGAACGAACACTTGAACAATGTTGGGAAATATCGTGCATTCAAGTCGGTGCCACTTCCTTTCAACTACGATGAAGATGAAGACAAGGATGAGTAGGAATGGCAAAGACATGATAGAGGAAGTTCCATGCATGATAATATAGAAATTTTGATATTCGATTGGCGAAAGAACTTGCAATATTATGACAAAAAAGAAATTAACCACGCCATAGAGGAATGAAGTGCCATAATCTGAAAATAAAGATTAATGAAGATCTGGACATCAGTTGGCTAAGAGATATCCAAGAACAGATACACTTATTCATTTTGTAACTAATGATTCTGTCAATAACTTGATTTCATTAGTCGGCAATTTTCTGTACTTATGCTTTTTAAATCCGTAGAATGAATGTTTGTTGGGAACATTTCCCTAAATCCACAGTAGCACAGTTAAAAGGCTTTCAGTATCAGCTGTTTCTGAAGTTTGAATATAGAAAATTTGGTAATCATTAAAGTAATACATCAAAATCCTTACTCGAGTCTGAAATTGTATAGCCAGCCCAAAGCAGCAAAGAAAAAGAAAATTTACTTTCCTGTAAGAACTAACAGTAACTTTTAGTACATCTTATAGTTCAAAGAGGAAAGAGATGGTTGGTACTGATTACAAAATGCACTTGCTTGGAGACGGCATTTTATGTGGAACTGGATATGATGGAGTCAGAACGGTTCTTTAACTGGATCCTTGGATTTGCCCCTATTCAAATCCACAACTCAAGCTGTTGTCTAGTTGCAAACTGAAATTATAATGGGATCACTTAAGTAAGATGCTTCAAGCTTACAAATAAGGCTTAAACACGTGCAATGGAAGTCCAAAGCTGCAGAATACATCCTTCTCCCCTTCTATTTTGATAAGAAATACCTTGTTCCTCTTTCTCCTCCTCCATCCTCTCCTTTGTACTCCATCACCACCATCACTGGCCACAGCTACATTGTTGCCACCACAACCACTTTCCTAACCACTAATTTCAGTATTGTGCTATTGCTGGCCACAAGTGATGGAGGAGAGTGAACAACGGATGAGGAATGAGGAAAAAGAAAATAATGGACAGAGAACTGGTCGGTTGTACCTATCGGTTGTTCACTACTCCCCTCGTGATAGGTTATAGGTTCAGCCCCTAAAGGGGAAGGTTTCCCATGTGGTCATAGTGCTCTGGGTCATAATCCATCTTTATCCAACAGTTTCTCAAAGGCGATGCCTGCATTCCCCACCCACAAGCATGCATTCTCTATGGAATAAATAGCAATATAGACTAAGATTCCTACAAGCCACACAACTGAAAACCAAGCTCTTGTTTGATTCACAAGTTCATGCTCTCTCAGAACTCAAACAAAGGTTTTATTGTATGTTAGTTTGCTCTGAAAACCTGACATTTTTTAAAATTTAGAACTTAGAAGAAGTTTACCATTAACACATTTTTTTTTTGATAAAGATAAACAGATTTTTTTTATTTGTTTAATTTGTGGATTAAGTTACATCCTCAGTTCTGATCCTAGTTTTCTTTTTCTTTTTTGATTGTTTTGATCGGGCAAGAAATAATTTATTGAGAAAGAATGGAGCTCTGATCCTAATTGAGTCGGACAATTTTTTCTTCTATCGGTAAGTCAAGTCAGATATTCAGACAATCAAAACCAATAATACTAGTATGATTTAATTATTAGCAGAGACAAGTGAAGCATTATGAAGATAACAATTATCAGCCAAACCAAGCATAATTGTAAAAAAAATACTAATAAACTCATGTCACTTCAATCTTAATGAAGAAAGGATTATGTTAACACACACAGTATTCCATTTATTCCAAGAATAGGAACAAGAAAATTCGCATAATTCAGCATTAAATAGCTCGGGATCTCTTAATTTTCTCTAAGGATCCGATAAATGTTTTTATAAACCCAGATTCAATTCCTTTTCCATAGCTCATACTAATCGAAACAAAACAATTGAGTGAAAGAGGGGTTTGAAAAAAAAAAAAGGAAAAGCAAAACTGGAAAAACCTCTAATTTTCTTGTTCTTCCTTTGATTCAGCTTCTTCTCGCTCCAATTCCTTCGCTGCTTTTTCTCGCTCCAATTCCTTCGCTGCTTCTTCTCGCTCCAATTCCTTCGCTACTTCTTCTCGCTCCAATTCCTTTGTTGCTTCTTCTTCCATTGCCTTTTCTGCCCTAAGTATCGGTTCGTAGTAATCAGCATGAGCGTCCATACACTTCTTGAGCAACCCTGTAATTTCAGAACATTTCTCGACAATATCTTCCTTGTTCTTTTCTCCTTCTTCAACACATTTTTCCCAAGCGATGAAGCTTTCTTTGCATCCACCTCCTTTCATGAACAAGCAAAACCCACATTCCCCGTCTTCTTCTTCCTCTCCTTCATCTTCTCCTTCTTCTTCACCGTCTTTTGTATTGCTGGAGAAGTTCGATTGATCTGTATATTCTGGGTTTTGATCTTCATGGGTTTTAATTTCAATGGGAGTTGAAAGATTTGAGGTTGAAGGGGCTTCTGCTTCTGGGGTTTGGGTTTCTAGGGTTTCTGAAGCAGAAGACGCCATGTCTGAGAATTTGTTATTCTGTGAACTAATTTGTTGGGTTGTTGGTGGTGGGAACTGAAGATTATAGAAAGACGTCCTTTTATTAAACCCTAAACCCTTTCAAGCTCGATTTCAATGTCAAAGTTACGTACTTTCTAGATTTCACAGTCAAGGAATCCGTTTCGTGGTTTGACTAGGAGAGAAGAAGCTAAAGGACGAAATTGTGATGGAAATAAAGTCGTCTAGCGAAAGAAACCCCAACACTAATTGATATTTGCAAAACCCCCAAAATTAATTGAAATTAGTAAAAACCCCTGAATTGACTGTTTCTGTCATTTGACCGTTAGTTGATATTTGCAAAACCCCAAAAATTAATTGAAATTAGTAAAAACCCCCTGAATTGACTGACGGTTTCTATCATTTGAGCGTTAAATGATCAACCATTTAAGGGCATGTTTGGGTCGTTGAAGTGGAATTCTGGAAATTGCAAAACCCCACCTCCTAACCTCGAAGCATGGCCGAAGTGTCTTTTTTACATGGGTTTATCTTGAAGTAAAGGCAAAAAAAAAACTAGTAATTTGAAGTTGAAATTTAAAGTTATTCTTTTGGTAAAACATTAGTTCATATTGTCTCTTTAACACTCAAATAAAGTAAACTAAGCCACCATCAAAGCAAAGGTTCCAAATGGAAAGAAGGGAACAAAGATGGACCATGATAAAGGCAAAACCAATTTTTAGAATAAAACATCCCCTTTTGACAAAATACATCCAACCATTCAATAATTTCATACTGCTGCCTCTGTAAAGATTTCTTTCTGCAATTTCCTATGTTCAGTATCAAAGAAAATGACATCAAATAGGTTTTAACAGATAACAGACCTGGTAAAACCCACTTACATATACAACTGAGAACTACTGATCAAACCCTAAATTCGATAAATCCCGTATATGATCATTCCACATCTCAGCAGCAATTGCATCCCGCATTTCTGAAGCTACCTCTAGCTCAATCCCATTGTATGGAAATTCCGATAGTAAGGTGTCCATATGTGTTGCAGATTCTATCTCGGCCTGCTCCAAAGGTTCTATTTGCTCCCCCCCAATGCCCTTTTCATACATGTTAAAAAGCCAATCGTTGCCTTTCTCATTGTGAATGTAGTTATGTATGATACATGTTGCTATAACCAGCTTCACCTGTGTTTGTAATGGATAGAGAGGTGCCGATGTTAAGATAGGGAATCGTGCTTTCCATGCCTTAAAGGTGTTCTCGATGGTGTTCCATAACAATGAATGCCGAAAATTAAATAGCTCTTTGGCATTCACCGGAAGATGACCACCTGAAAATTCACTCAAGAGGTAGCGAACACCTGGATATGGAGCGATAAAACCAGGCATATTTCCGTACTCTGTGTCAACGAGATAGAATTTGCCTACAGCAAAGAGATCAATGATGAAAAACGTTTGAAATTAAAGGTGAACTGGATGGTAAAATTTCAATCAACTTTTATATGGGGTTAAAAGTCATAGAACAATATGATTGTTTGTGATGATGATCTACATGGTAAGGGAAGTGGGGTGCAAGTGAAATTTCCCCATCTACTGATCAAAGAAAAGAGGTGGTGCAAATCTGCATATCAAACAAAATAAAAGAAATAAAGTGGGGAGGATCTGATGAGTTGCAATTGCAAGTAAAAGATACCTTCAGGAACATGAAGTTTGTTACGCCTTGTAAGTGCAGCATTCAGTACACACGAATCTGTTGCTGAACCTTCCCAGCCAGCAAGAACATATTGAAACCGCAAATCGAAGGAGCAGGCTGCCATAACATTTTGTGAAAGATATCCATTCCTATTACGGAAAGGACCTTGCTCATCGACACCAACCATAACTGGAATATGTGTCCCATCTACTACTCCTACACAATTCTAGGAGAAGAATATGTTAAGTGCGAATTAACTTAGCCATGAAATGGAGGATACTGTTCAAAGATTGACTAGTACCAGATACCTTGAAATACGGATAGAATCTGGGATCTTGTAGGATTTCCTGGGGGCAATCGGATCCTGGGGAACCAAAATAATCCGCAGCAAGTGCCATAATTGCGTTTAATACATTGTTGAAATGGCGACTAATGGTTTCACCGGAATATTGAAATCGCTCTTGAACTGCTCGAGTGCGCTGATTGTGGCCAATTGTGAACAAGAATATCGCTAACTGTTCTTCAATCTTGATTCTGTTTGTGTGACGTAAGAGACCTTTAGCTTGTAAAATGTCACATAAATTGTAAAAGAGTTTCTTATCCATACGAAAATTCTCGCAACAATTTGCATTGTGATCGTTCAGTACTTCTTCTACAAACTTTGTACCATTCAGTACTGAATTCTTGCATGATTCTTTCGATATTTGGGGCTCTATTGGAACGTTTTCTTCATCATCAGAGTACTCCATCACAATTACTGTGTCTGCACACATAATAAGTAGATAAAGTCGGTTGGAAGTTATGATTTTTATTGTTATATCCATTTACAAAGTTAATGGACCATGGAATCTAGTTAAACAGATCATCCCCATCAAAACAAATATTTCAACACGACACCTTCATGGATCACAAAATCCCACAAAACTGATTTCACGTGAACAGTGTAGTGTCACAAAGATGCATTAAAATAGATTTTAACACGACACAAACAAATATTTCAGCTAAATCATGTAAATTTTTTTTTTAACAGTCAACATAATTAGGTTAATGGTGTTAACCATGCACAAGTATGAAACAGGAAAATCAGATTTACATTCCCATGTTAACTTTGATACACAAGCACAAATGTACGTAAAAGGAAACATATGTACTCAAAATTACACGTACCTGTGCCATGGAAATTTAACAAATCTTTTTGGGTTTCAAATGCATGCCTACTCCAATGAATCAATCATGGAAAAGATGGAGAGCACACATCTTTTAATCCAACAGTTTCATGGGGCTATCAGCTCTGGAACAAGAGAGAAGGCACTCCATTCTAATCTTTGTACATCTTTCTTCTACACTTAGAATTGTCACTCGACACACTTCCCTATTATGATATGGCTATGCCATCAAACACACATCCTAGGAATACCAACTTAAATTGCAAGTCACCACAAGCCAAATTAGTTTTCTTTTTGTGGATGAGTTGATATCCAGGTTCGTAATTTAAGCATATGAATGAGGGCCTGAGAGCAATAGGCAAACTCCTAACATTATGCTACGTACATACAAACTGAGACATTTGGTACCCCTTATGTTGTAATATGGGGTCATAGCTTTCGTTTAACATGACCCTCGATCATGAACCTACCCCCGCTACCTCACATTTGCCTCTAATACCACCTACTAGCACTCTCAGAAATCTACCATCTTCTTCTTTTCTTGAAACCTCTCCATCAACTATCCAAGTAAAAAAAAAAAAGGCTCAATAAATTGCCTAGGACATAAGCCTTCAATTCTCTGCTTATTGTTATTTCTTCGATCACTCTCTGCCTCTCTCATAACTTCATAGTTTAAATCATAAGGTGTGCCCCAGCACTAATTATTGCAGTTCCATAGATCTCCTTAGTTCATATAAGTATGTATTATCGTACTTCTCCTTCACTCATCTAGCATTTTACTTGTTAAAGAATGTAATCAACCACAAAAATCCACTTCGTCTCCTGCATTTCAAAACCTCTATAACATCTAGGCCTAAATCCTTTCGTATATTCGTCTTAGTTATCACTTCCGTAATCGTAATCTCATCGCAGCTGATATAGAATATTTTAGGGAACAGTCCTGCCCTTCCAAATGTCTGAGTCACAAGGCCGACCTCTGGTTGGCAAACCTCTAAACTAGCCCTATACTTATTGATAGAAGAGCAAGCCAAATGTAAGGAAATTTTTTATCCTTGGGACCAAACCAAGGATAAAAAATATGATGGAAGATTGGGTATCAAGACAGAATCATAAAATAAACTTTTGTTATTAGTTTGTTCGTTCACAGCACTTTATGCAATAGAGAGACAACATTTCATGGAATTCAATAAGAATGCCATTGATTCAATACAATAATTAATATCCAACGATCAAATAGAACTTCAAGCAAAATCCCACGAAAAAAGAAGCAGAAAAAAAAAATACAAGTCATGAGATTAAGAAACGAAAAAGCACAAAGAAGCAAACTTGGTGCATGTAGTTGAAAGAGATTGGATGCATCGATGCTTACCTTAACTCTACTTGATCGATCATTCGAAATCTCTGAAACTATGAAAAAATTTAGGTTTAGAGAGAGAAGATAACAACGGCGAGTTTGGGAGAAAAACAGTAGGGTGATGTAAAATGTCAAAAAAACATGGCCTTTCTATAGGTAAAGGATAACAAATAAGAATTGCGGGTCAGGTATCGGTCCATGGCCGTGAAGGTCAAGCCCAGATCCTATCAGTATAAACAAGGCCAGGCCAAATTGGGTCCATTAGAAAAGATTAAGTGATTTTATAGGCCCCTACCAAAAACTTGTTGGCAGCCCCGACGAGGGCGCCCCTTAAAAACTCCTTTCTCGTTGTTGGGAGGGCCCATTTCTTGGTGACACTCATCAAATTTGGTCAAATTTGACCGAGCCTTATCTCTCCAAAACTAATTTGTGAGTTCGAGTAATGCTACAGGGACCCATGGTTCACCCCATGCGTGACCCTAATCTGACGTGGCATAGACAAGGTCCTAATGGTAAAACCATAAATGTACATGAGTAATCCTTTTTGAAAACGCTAAGATCTGGCAACCTCATATTGGGGTCAACCATGGGTCCCTGTAGCATTACTATGTGATTCCCCATCACCATTCAAAGATGGCCCAAAGTGTTATATTTGTTGTGGGAGAATGCAAATTTTCTATGTAAACCCTAGATAGGAAGCGAAATTTTTGTACCAAGTTTGAATAGTCTTTTATTTTTGTACCAAGCTCACACAGTAAAGAGAAATCCTGTATTTCTCTCTGCTTTTTAATTCTGTAATTTGGTTGAGCTTATAATAGACATAATGAGCACTAGTATGGTAGTATGCTTTTGGCTTGGTTAATGCTGCAACTGATACTACTAAAGCGGAGCAAGAAGTTGTAGATTACTTCGCCTGCGGTGCCGTAACAATGGCGTTTAGGATGACAACCTCTCTAAAAAGGGCGATGGGGGGTTTGGGGTGCAGGATAAGCTGTCCGTTAGAGAGGGCAATTGAGCGTACAACCGAAAATGCATTCGCTTTGCCGGAACTTGATCGAGAGACAGAAAAGAACACCAGAATAGAAATACCCACTTTCTCTTTTGGTGGTTCAATGGACCTTATGGCTGTCCCAAAGAAGAAGGTGGGTTTTGTTCTTAATCCCTAATATGTGCAGTCTTTATTGTTCTTCATAAATACTGTAGACACTTGAGTTTTGATTCATTTTAGGACTTGTAGTACATTTTATGCTGTTTCATGGGTGTTATAGAGATTTGGGGCTTCGTTGTTAGATTATGTTTTAGCGATCTGGGTATGCTTGTTTTTGAATTTTATGTCATTTTAGAAATGGGTTTTGAGTTTCATTGTGTTAGGGTTTCTATTCCTCTCTGTTTAGTAATTCTTCATTGGTTTTGAGATGGCCGAGATTGCATTTTAATGGGATATATCGAATGTTGAGGGTTTTTTTAGTACTCTAGAAAATTGATTCTGACTCATTTGATGATTGACTGAAATGTTTTAGGGGCTTCAGTGATTTAAACTTTAAACCTTTTCTATTTTTATTTTATTATTATTATTTCCTAGATGTGGTTTTGGTAATTTAGCTATTTACTGTTCTGCTGTATTTCATTGCTATGAATACCTGAATTTATCTTGTGGGTTAAGCTCCTGTGGTTCTATTTCAGGTTTTCTAATAATCTGAACTTTGCGCGTTGTCTATGATGAGTGAATACTTCAAAGATTTGGTGTTCTTAATATTTTTGAATGTTTTATTGGCTTTTCTCTGTAGCTAAAATTATTTCCTTTGGTAGTTTAAAAGATTCCAGTTTGCACTATTCTATTGTTTATTTTGGATACTTATTATGTACTTCTACCTAAGATATTTGATTTTCCAATTCATTTAAATTGATCAAGTGTATTGTTTCGGAAATTTTTTCTCACTGATTTGGGTGATATTTTTGCCTGTTGGTTTTATGGATTTCTTTCCATATTGCCTATTTATTTTTGTCATGGATTTTGCTTTCAACCATTTGATTACTTTCTCCTTTTCAGTCAGTCTTGTCTTGTATGTTGATTTTTATTTCGTTTATAAATGCATCGTTTGATATGATTTTGCCTTGCACTATTGGTTATGGTTATCTTATTTTTGTTTCCTATTATTATTCTTCCTGGGTGTGTCAAGGATCTGCTTAAGTGCTTAAAGATTAAGACCTTTTATTTTGTTCTTCTGGAGATTGATTCCTTGCTGTATAAGCATTTTATGAATTTGGATTTTGAATGTCTTAGTTGTTACCTGTAGCTCTGTTATATCTGGATGCAACAAGGCTTCTCAAATAGAGTCTCATATGTGCCTGGAAATTTTCTATTTTTTAGTTAAGGTATTGCTGGTTGAGTTGGGAAACTTGGTTGCAGAAAGCATAGATGACCTCAGAGGCAATTTGGCCTCTCTTTGTAGCTGTTGTTATCTTTCTTGCCAGCATTTAGATGATTCTTTTTTTATTTTTTACTTCAACTTTTCTTCTTTTTTGCTTCATTCTCTCATTCAGTATTCCTCAAACCCATGAAAGTAAAACAATCAGCTCAGAAAAGCAAAACATGGAAGTAAAACTAAATAGAAAAAAAAAAAAGTTTTGAAGATGCAAAGTTGGTAGTCTGTACATACACTTCTTTTTTTCCTTCCGATGCAGAAATGTTGTTCAAAACAGGCACTTAAAAGTTAAGAAGAAAGATGTTTTATAGTCCAACACTGGTGGTAAATTAATTACTCACTTCATAAATAGTTTGATTGAGAAATTTGTTGAGTTCATAAATTTATTTAGGAGGATCAGAAGTTTAATTGCTTCATGCTGTTCTTCTATAGTTTTTTGTATTCATCAGTCTATTTTTTCTTTTTTCCTTCGCTTTCTATTATATATTTGTAGTGCTATTGGTTAATGTGGTGAAACTTCTTTGATTCAAAATGTGCTTGAAGGACTGCAAATGACTGACAAATTGCCCAAACCTGCAGGTTTCTAAGCATAAGAGAGGCATAAGAAATGGACCAAAGGCTCTGAAACCCATTCCGGTGATCATACGCTGCAAGTAAGATTTTAGTCATTGTGTACGGCATTTTGCAACTTATTTTTATAATAGTTACCTATTAGCACCAAATAATATGAATGTTTGTTGAATGGGAACGGATAGTAACCTCTCCGTGAGGATGCTAAAGTATCATCATCTCAAAGTCTTGACAGTTGGGAGCTTTTTTGAGGTTTGTTTTGTTGATCTTTAATGTGAATCTCAATGACAGTAAGCTGTAGGTTGGCGATTTACAGTGTCAGCTTAGGATGGATGCTAAAACTTCTTTTGCTAAATTTAGTGTTGAAATCGTAAGTGTTGTTTGAGTGAATGTCTGAAACTTGGTTGCACGCCATTTTGTGCGAGTTTGAGCATATCAGAACTACAAACTAAATGCTATCCTAATATTCTGCAAACTGCAAAGTATGGAAGGATGTAGAATTAATAGTTCGTTCTTTCTAGTTAACCCAAGATCACTGTAACCACTAGATGAAGACTATAATTATCTGCTTTTATTTTTTTTGCACCATTTGACTGCAACCTTCAATCCATGACTTACAAGGATAGCCACGCTTTTATGGAAAGAGCTATAACTATTGAAAATGAATTAGTTACCGCAAGTGGGGTTACGAAATATCTAATTCTTTTCTGTTGAAACATGTTAAAATCCTACAACATTTCCTCTCAGGAACTTCTTTTTGAAATGGGAAAGAATATATTAGAAGAAAAAGGATATGCAAAAGAATTGAGTCGACCACAGACACTAAGAATCATAGAGCCTGCATGACCCTCTCCCAAGAGAACACAAAATCCTGGAAATCCGACAAACCCAGCAACCCCAGATGTTTACCCCACCCATACAACACACCCTTATATCTAAGAATGATTACATGAAACCGAAAAGTAGCAGATTGAAAGATCATCTCGTTACGAATCTTCCATAGTGTCCAGACACCGCGTGAGGAATATGTCTCCAAAGTTTCCTCTCAGGATTTTAACCATGTAAAGTACAACTTGTGGACAAACTATTATTCAGGGTTTTAACTATCCATAGTAGAGCTCCTTGTAGCAACATAGTTATCATCAACAAGATTTTTAATAACCAGTTACACATTGTATTGGAGTTTCTTCGAACGATGGTTCATAAGTCTTAAATATTTATACATTTTAGGTCGCTAATGTTCTATTAGGAGATTTATCCTTAGAAAGTTGAAATGTGGGATCGCCTTCATGTAGAAGAACATAGTACTATTAACATGATGCCGTTCATGTGGTTGCCCTTGTTAGGAGTTTAGGCTGCCACTCTGGATGCTGTTCATTTGATGGAGTTGTTTGTCTTCTTATTGGTTCTCTATCTCTTTAAGAATCTGCTATTGCTTTTGTTGATATTTGTGCTCAATGGGTTCCACTCAATGGTAGGTAAATAGAGGTGTGCCACTTGGCCTGACTAGATTATGGAGGTATTTCATTACCATTACCTACACAGATCCAATCTCAGCCATGATCCACCTACCACAGTAGTGGGAGTTTACCAACCCATGTACAACCTCATTAATGTTGTAAGTTACGAGATCTAATTTCTCTTTTATGTGAAGATGGACCTTATTGCAGATTTACAACTAGCTGATCTTCTATTTAGTGCACCAATGCTTGTTATCTTCTCGTTTACACTTCATTGCCTCCTAAGCCCTCCATGGCGTAATCATGACCAAACAGTCGTTCACCTGTGTAGGCAGAAGTCATGGTAGTCTCACTTACCATGTCACTACTGTAGGTCACGTTTGTACCTTGCCTTAATTACCCATTTGAGTCGGAATTGCAGAACAAGGTTTCCCTATGGCAGATGTTTATTGCATCTGTTCGGCACTACTGCAGTGTCATAACATCCCAGTTTTCTGTTTCATGTCAGTGGGGGCACTGTTGCAAGCGAGGCCTTACCACTGTGTTTTACTGTGTGAATGCTCATGTTGAGCCAAAAATGCAAATACCAAAGTTATTATAAGGACCTGGATGAGCTCAGCTGTCTAACGTGGCTGGTGATGGCACTCTTCTGTTAAGTGAGCCAATATGTATTTTCATACTTAGGTTTTTTGAATTTTTATGTAATGTCACATATAACGATAGATCTAAATCAAACTTAGTTGAGTCCTACAATAAATTTATACATTTCAAACTTAGTTGTTTGTTCATTACAATACAAGATCTAAATCAAACTGCATTATACTCCATGCATGTACATAATCAAGCTTTGTAATGGCCTAATATGTCGGTGTTTGTGGATCCAGTATTAATGAAAGCTCTAAATCTGTACTAGTCTTTTGCTTGGATGCATAAGCAATCCCTTGCAAACCAATAAGACCCCCCTAGGTTAGTCTCAGTTAGGTTGTTTCTT
Source organism: Macleaya cordata (assembly GCA_002174775.1). Classification (NCBI taxonomy): domain Eukaryota; kingdom Viridiplantae; phylum Streptophyta; class Magnoliopsida; order Ranunculales; family Papaveraceae; genus Macleaya; species Macleaya cordata. Next base: position 120,299 of record MVGT01002224.1, read on the forward strand.
TGAACTTTGAAAAAGGTCAAGACAATGTTTGAGGCGTAGTTGAGGAGTTTTGTTTCAAAGAGATGAAGCGTAAGTCTCGAGTTTTTATTTTTATTTTTATAGTCCTTAAAAAGTTCAAAAGAATCATTATAAATTTCTAAAAATCAGCAACTCATAGATTATGTAATGCATTCTGAAATCTCGACAATCAAGATCTTGGTTTTTCAAGACAACATCTGTAGCTAACACACACCCACACACACACACCTCCTACTTCTTCATTGCTGTGCTGTCTGATATCCATGCCATGTCCAAAACACCAGCTCACACCTATCAACATGTGGGGGAACTGTATGAATATTGTACAAGTGTGTGTGTTTCTTATTCTTGCCTTGCTTTGTTGCAGGAGTTGCGGTCGAGTTAAGCTGCCACACTTCTTTTGTTGCAGTGGGGAGAGAGGGATTCCTGGTGAAAGAAATGATTCTACCAATTAATAAAAATTTTGTCGAAGCTGAAGCACAAATCTTGAATAGGTTGTTACCCTTTCTTAGTTTCAACTGTCTTGGCATTTAGAGAAATTGCATAGTCTAGTACTGATCTTCTAATAAAGGATTTATTTGCTCAATACATAGTCTTGTCAATAGGTTCTTTTTTGGATCAAATGGTTGTTAAAATGAAGTTGCTTATGTGTTGATTCTTGTTCTTATTTCGAGAAAACGACACATGCTGTAGCCACAATTATTCCATCCATGGAAGTTTCTTGCAGTTATCAGGATGATTTTTGGCTCTTTTGGTAAAAGAAGTCATTATTCTTTACAAAAAGTATTAGAAAAAGAAAAAGATACAGAACTGGGAAGAACTAATCCCTTTTACTGTTGTCCTGAAGGTGGAAAAATCTAATTGTATATTTTTTCCCCAAACGTCCTTTAATATAATTTAATAAGTAGTAATTCTTCTTTATATTTTAAAACGACTTTAAAAAAAAAAAGGAACTTTGAATTAAAACGTCTACTTCACATAGACTAACAATCAAAATCTCTATCTTTCAAAAAAAAAAAAAAATCTCTATCTTTTAGGCCAGAAACCAATCTTACCTTACCCATTGATTAGACGAAGAACTTGCAAATTTATCTTTTTGTTTTTTTTAATTTTTTATCAAGGCTACATTTCAGAGACATTACGTTTCCTCTCTGTAACAGATTATCCAACTTTTTCATGACCTAGAAAGTTTGAAGAAATTTATTTTTCATGGGTATTTTTTAGAACCAATTCCCTAACTTTAGGATCAAAATTAAACATACCTCCATGCCTGAGGGGATGGTGTGGACATGCTTGCTGGTGTTGTCTGACCGCGCAGGGCAAACCGTGCTACGACAGACAAGAATGTATGCGTAGCTGGGTGCCCCCCCTGTACCTCCAACTTTAAAATTCAGCGATGCAGTCATTATATTACTACAAGTTAATAAAAGGGGACCATGTATTTTCATCTTTAGTTTTCTATGACAAAATGTTCCAAACCCTGTACTGAATTTTGGTTAAAAAAATAATACAGAAAGAAGTGAAGGATCCATATTTTCTCTCTAAATTTTATTGGTTCTACATTAGCGAGCAAGTTTAGTAGGTGAGAATCACAGGTGAATTTAAAATTTTTCTTGATTTGATATCTGGAGAAGATCTTCAATTGAAACCCACAATCACTCGCACGAACAAAATCTTGAATTGAAACCCACAACCCACAATAATACTCCCTAATCAAACTCATAGTAATTAATCTTGATCAATAAGCCTGGTTCAATATACCCCATCACTAAAGATGAAAGAAAGGCCCTGCTTAGTATGCACAAAAAATTTGCAGAATGCAGATTACCACAACTGTGGTAGTGGTAGTTTGCATGGACAAACAAGATCATAGGTATCCTAACTAGCAGAGGAATACAATACCAAACAGCTTTTGACCGGAAATAACTGCAGATGCAAATTTTCCCAGCATACCAAACATAGCCTAAATATGTACCAAAAAAAAAAAAAAGAAGCAAAGAATAACTATATATTCGGCCCTGCAGGCTTATTGAGTTTATTCTTTATTCTCCGAACATAATACATAATGTTGGTGATGCATTGAGTTTGCTGCAAAGATATCAACCTAGAAAAGTGTTTACAGATCGAGAGAGATAGCTAGAGAAAGAGAGGCGCACCAGAGAAACGACGCGCGCCTAGAAGATGGAGATATATATGTAATTTATAAAAAAAAATAAAAAGCCCCGCGCGCAATTTTAAAAAGAGGTGTGGCTGCAGCCAATAAGAATGAGCTTTTTTTGAGGAGAAGTGGTTGTAGCAACAGATTAGGAATGACATTTTTTTTTTTTTTTTGGAGTAGTGATGATATATAGCATAAAAGCTAGCTAGCTAGGTCTCATGCATGCATTCCATTACCATATGTATATATCCATGGCTGCAGCTTTCAACCCTACACGCTTAGCTCTTCTCTTCTTTCTCCTCACAACTCTCTTCGCTCTTCACCAAGGTACTTAATCTATATATATATATATATATACCCTTTCAAATATCAAAATCTGCTTCTTTTTTAAATATAAATGTCTACTCTGTTGTTGTTGTTGTTGTTGTTGTTGTTGTTGTGTTGCATTATTTTGGATATAGGCAACAATGACATTTGGATAAACGAGCAGCAGGTTTCATCATCATCGTCATCAGCTGGTCATGGTAAAATAATCATTCCTCCATGCATTAGGGGATGGTCATGTAGACATCCTGGTAATTGCTGGTGTTGTCAGACCGATCAAAGCTTCCCGTGTTACGATGACCAGAATGTCTGCCTTGAAATGTGCCCCCCATGGTCTCAATCAGCTCCTTAATTAAAATTCATTAATTATAACTACGTCAACCTAATTATAATCAAGCTGCTAGATAGGATTAATATTCAGCCACGCAGACTGCAGATGATGATGTCTAGTTTGTAATTAATAAGGCTATTAGCTCGATCATCACCAGTCATTTATATTACTACTACGTACAAATTAATAAAGCTAGGGTTACCATGCATGTATCTTTTTCTTTTTCTATGATAATTAAATGTTCCAACTTAATTTGTATGAATTTTGATTGAAGAGCAAAACAGAAAATAACTTAATTTGTATGCATTTATTTCAGCCCACGTACCTTTTTACTATTTCAGCTCAGTTATTTGTTGGTTCCATAAGTGAACCCATCAATACAGAGTTTTACAAAAGAACAATGTTAAAATTTTTTGAAAAAAGCAATTTAATTTAGCCCTGACCAGAATGCATGGACGATCTCGCGCCCCATGTGAATTTGCGCATCGTATCGTAAATTGTAGGACCTCTCGTGAGTGTGCATGCAAGAGCCGTAAATTATACATTTTGTCCGAGCCAGCTGCTAGCAGAAATACTAATTTACGGGACGCACATAGCACTACTCTTTAGAAAATCACATGTCACTTCAATAAATCTGAGAAGCCACTTTGTGAATTGATAAATAATTTTGTATTGTTGGTTATGTCTAAGAGCAAGACTAGCGTGGGACACCTCAAAAACCCACACCAAAAATAATTAAACTGATTTAGGGGTTGGATGGAGGGAAAGTCTACTCGTACTAACCCAAAATATTTTGGAGTCCAACAGTTTGAGTCGTAGGAATTTCCTACGAGTCAATCAAGTCAAACTACTCGACTCATAGGAATTAGAATACATAATGTTGGTGATGCTTCGAGTTTGTAGAGTAACCACTTAGAATGAGAGTTGGCAGAGAAAAAAGAGAAGTGTACTAAGATGTCTATGCCTCTTAGAGCACTTGACTAATTTTCAAAGTAATAAGTTTGTTATATTCACAGCTATTAGGTAAATCCGGAGAATAAACCCCATAGAACTGGCTAAGGAGAGTTGAACTCTGGACCTTCAAATCTGGAGATGTGTAAGTTAATTTCTACAGAGAGCCGGTTAATCGATCGGAAGTGTGGCAGCCAATAAGAATGAGCTTTTTTTCAGGACAAGTGGTTGTAGCAACCGATTAGGAAAGACATTTTTTTGGAGTGATGATTAAAATAAGCTGGTTAACAGCTAGGGTTTACCTGAAAGACTAAAATGTTACATATAAAATTAAGGTCTTCATGCATTAGGACTGATTGTAGGAATACTAGAGAGAAAAACAATAAAAACCATCCATCCATCACCATATATATCCATGGCTGCTGCTTTGAACCCCACACGCTTAGCTCTTCTCTTCTTCCTCCTCATCACAACTCACTTTGCTCTTCACCAAGGTACTTAACATATATATAGTTACATATTGATCGATCGATTTTAACTTGATGGTACTTAAATGATGATAATAATTACATCAACAAATTAAAAACCGTTGTCGGATGGTTATTGCAATCTAGGGTCGAGATTTTTTGTCAAAACTTTTTTGATCCCCAGGATTCTAACCCTATTAATTTCATAGTGATCGATCATGAAGTTGAAAATATATATGCATGGGAACTCTAATGCTTATATATGAATTATGACTATAATTAATTTGATATAAATAATTTCTCTGTTGCATTGTTTTACATATATAGGCAGCAGCTTCAAGCTTTCGAATAAGTCGGGGAAGATCGTAGAGGCTTCAACTGGACGTAAAATAGTCATTCCTCCATGCATTAGGGGATGCTGGTCAATCTGGCATGCTGGTAATTGCTGGTGTTGCCAGACCAAGCAAAGCAATCCATGTTTCGACAACCAGGATGTCTGCCTAGCTATGTGCCCCCCATGGCCTCCATCAGCTCCTTAAAACTACTGTATTACTAATCAAGCTAGGATTAATATTCAGCCATGCATGCACACTCATGTCTAGTTTGTAATAAGGCTGACCACGTATTTTCTTTCTTTTTCTAGCTATGACAAAATGTTCCAACTTAATTTGTACTGAATTTTAGTTCAAGAAAAAAAAATAGAAACATTATTAATATCTGTGTATTGAAGTGTTTTTTCTTGTTTTAGTTATCTGAAAAACCAACAGGATCAGATATACTTAATTAACATAATGCTGATCGATATTTCAGTCCATCTTTTTACTTCATTATATTTTATATATTTATAGGTTAATTTTATGTATTGACCCCTATACAAAAAATTTTAAACACTTTGACCCCTACAACAACATAATCTTGGCTCCACACTTGAATCTAGCGAAATTGTTTTATATTATATTAATGGGTTCTGTTAATATGGGAACACGATAAGGTTAGAAATTTCAGCATTTTTTTTTTGTTGAGTTAAAAGTTTGTAAATTAGTTTATTTTTCTGTGGATATAATATTTTTGTCACTCAGATAATATCTACTAATTATCAATTTAATTAAAGATGTCTACTTCTTTAAAAAATAATTTTAAATGGCAGTCTTTCATTCTGCTATTAAATTCTAAATTAAGTGTTGATAGTGCTGTTATTGAGATGATTCTTGTTTGAACAAAACCCTAATCCTATACTGTGAATCCTAAGGATTTGATCCTACATTCCTACCACAAAATCTAAGACATTGATTAGTATTGATACCTTTCTCCATGTGCAAGACAACCCCGACTTTTCCTTTTCCACCTTTGAATCTTTATTGTCCTTCACAACAAATAAAAGCCATTATTCATACACATTTAAGAAATGGGCAAATTCGTAAAAGAGCAAAAGCCAAAGTGATCTTCTTAATAATAAGTTCAGTAGATGAAGAAAAACAATTCCTAGCTTGCTCTATAGATTAGTGTAAACCCAAGGCTTCAATTTTTGGTTCTTTTTTTTGTTGTTGTTTTCGATCCATACAAAACCTCTCAAGAAAAATACCCACCATTTGATTTGATTTTTTCATCATAATCTTCTAAACTCAGATTTTGGTCAATCTATACACTTATCACTCCATCAATGGAAGTAGCAGCAGTAGCAGCAGCAGCAGCAACAATTGGGTTCCAAAGTCTCAACGTTTTAGCATCTTCCACCACTCGAAAGGTAACAAATTCTTCAACATCTTCAGTTCCTCTCTGTTTTTCCACCAAGTTACACTTTTTCTCTCTCTGTCCTGCTTCTAGTTCTGCTAGCATTTCTCACCACTATTACCAAATCCAAAACCCTAACCCTAGAAATAATTTTCCCTTCCACACTCGTTGCTCCACAAAACCAGACATTGACAGTGACAATGCAACGGACAAGAATTCAGTGGTTGAAAACGATTCAAATTCAAATACCCAACAGCAATTCTCAACTTCACCTCTCAATCAAACACCCTCCTCTTCATTTTCTTCTAGAGGTTTGGTTTTTGATTTGGGTCCTGAGAATTCATGGGATAGTCAAGAAATTGGATCGCCAGTTGTGAAAAGGTACCTTAGTGATGAAGAGGAGCGTTGGCACATGTGGTACCATGGAAGTTCTAATGGGATGACCCAGGATTCAACTGGATTAGCAGTTTCTAGTAATGGAATCCATTGGGAGAGAGGGTCAGGACCAGTTCGATCAAGTACCGATGTGGGTTTAGTGATGAATTGCAGCAAAGATTGGTGGGCTTTTGATACAGAGAGCATTAGACCTTCTGAAGTTGTGATTATGTCCAGTACAAAAGTTAGGGCTTCCAGTGCTGTTTATTGGCTTTACTATACTGGGTTTAATTCTGAGATAATTGAGTTTTCTGTTTCTCCCAAAATACTTGTAGAAAACCCAGATAGAGCAGAGAAAAATGGTGAAGCTAATAGAGTTGCCATTAATGGTGTTTTTAGGTCTTTACCTGGATTAGCTATCAGTCAAGATGGGAGACACTGGGCAAGAATAGAAGGTGAACATCACAGTGGAGCTTTGTTTGATTTTGGGACAGGGAAGGAGTGGGATTCTTTGTTTGTTGCAGGACCCAAAGTTGTTTTTCACAAAAGTGGTGATTTGAGAATGTATTATCACTCATTTGATGCAGAATGTGGGAAATTTGCTGTTGGGATTGCAAGATCAAGAGATGGAATTAAGTGGGTGAAATTGGGGAAGATCATTGGTGGAGGAACAGAAGGTTCTTTCGACGAATTCGGAGTAAAGAATGCAAATGTAGTGAGGAAGAGAAATGGAGGGTATTTAATGGCATATGAAGGTATTTCAGCTGATGGGCAGAAGAGTATTGGATTAGCAGAATCTTCAGATGGATTGAAGGATTGGAGGAGGTGTGAAAATGGAGCTGTTTTAAAACCAAGTGTTGAAGAAGATGGATGGGATAATAAAGAAGTGGGTTACCCTTGTTTGGTTCAGATGGATGGCGATGCCGATGAATGGAGATTGTATTATAGAGGTGTTGGTAAGGGAGGTCGGACTGGTATCGGAATGGCGGTTTCTCAAGGTAGTGTAATTAGTAGTTTTAGAAGATGGACAGGATTTCATGTGTAATATGGTTGTAACCTGAGAGAAAATGTAACCATTTCTTAGAGAGAATGCATGAAAATTTCTATTCTTTGTTCTATTTCTTTAGTCTGTTGATTTTACTGTATGAATACAAAAAGATTTGCATTAATTCTGTTTCAATGTCAGATTGTTGCGACTTATAAACATAATCTTGATGACTCATATGCAAAGTTGTGCATCAATGATCATGACCTTTGGACTCACAACTTTGGTTTGTGGATTTTTGCATCTGCTTCTGAGCTTATAACTTCAGTTATCGATACGAAAAAAGCTTAATTAAATCTTCAATTTTCCTACCCGTGTTGGTATCTCGGATTCTCGTATGCATCTTTGTTTGACATTAGTTCTAATCCTTGGAAGAGTGGTGAAAGATTGTTAATGACTTGATCTAGTATCCACATTACAGAGTAGCTAGAAAACCATATAGATGCAACAAGCCATAAGAAATTAGACTCGCCCCTGTTCGACCAACGTATCGAAGAACGATTTTCTGTAATTTCAGAACTTGAAGCAAATTGTATTTGATCTGTCATAACCTATTATACCCAAAAATACAGCAAGAATGCCATAGAAATACTGTGTGCAGAGAACATTTATACTTAAGAATGTGTATTATAATGACAAACTCAAAGTTGCAACTCTCTCAAAACCCTTTTCTTTTTTCTTTTTATTCTCTTTTTTAAAAAATAAAAATAAAGAAAAAGAAAGAATAACCGTTCTTTTGAAGGATATTTTTCTTTTTTTTAGTTCAAGTTAAATGTGTGGTTTTAGATTTTTTAAATTTTTTTTGTAGCAGTAAGTTAAATGTATATATGGTTTTATATTTTTGCACTCCTGTTTCAACCTGTCATATCTCCTTCAACAGTCATAATTTGAATATAAATCCATTTTATTTTCTTGAATAAAAATTAATTTACAATATAAACCCGACAAAATCCTCATTTTCAACAGTGTCCACTGAACTTGCTCTTAAACCAACTGGTATACTCTTTGACACGTGGATACTTTTGATGGACCTACTTGATTGGTAATCATCAATACTTGATAGATTTTTAGCATTGTCCATTTTAATACATTAAAAAGAAGGAAGAAGAAATCCCGATTCCTTCCTCCATGTACACGCATTTTTTTTTTCTTTTTTGTTCTTCTATATTTTGAGTTTTTGCAGAACCAAACCCTAGCCAGCCAACATGGCGGATGCCGATTTTTCGACGGGAACTGAGGAGCCCCGCGAATAAAACGAACCACTTGAGCTCTAGAAATGGCCGACTGAAATTCGAAAAGTATTTTCTTTCAGGGTGGGAGAAGATATATGTCTTTAAGAATCAAAACAGTGGTAGATAAGTTCGTGAAGGAGCTGAAAGAAGCTCTTGATGCGGACATCCAAGACAGGATCATGAAGGAGAGGGAGATGCAGAGTTACATTGAGGAGAGAGAAAGAGAAGTCGCCGAGAGAGAGGCCGCTTGGAAGGCTGAATTATCTCGACGCGAGGTAACAAACACTCCCTCCCTCCCTCCATCCCTCCCCCAAAAACAACAAATTACCAAGATCTAATAGAACG
>MVGT01002224.1:129547-152904 GCA_002174775.1 Macleaya cordata
GTTGCCTTCAATGAAACTGCTGTCCTGTCTACAGTTTAGCTTTCTCAAATAGATTCACCGATGACCATATCCTTGAATCCTATGAGTTCCAGCTTCATCAACTTCCCTTCTGTTCTGAAGCCTCTGCTGATTCTCTTTTGGAACTATCTCATTTGGTTATGTTCGAGTTAATTACTTACAATATTGGTGGACATTTGATGGTTTATTAGGAGTTTTACTGATTTTCTTAGTGAAAGATTATAAGCCCGTATATTTCTATGTCATGACATGCGTACAGCGTACTATATTGGAGAGAGTCATCGAATGTGTCATGGCATCTGAAAGACTATGATCTGAAGAAATCTTGGTTGGTAATCTGAAGAAGCACAACAAAAGAATCCTTTTGGTAAAGCCCAACCTTTCTACCAATTATGAACCTCTCAAGAAGCCTCAAGGAAGTTTGTTTAGATTCTAATAGTTAGGAGCTTGTATACGCTTTTTTAGTTGTCTTCCCTAAATCTATCTCTCTGCTCTTTTTCTTTTGGACTTCTATTCATGTTTCTTTCTTCCTTCTCTTTTTGAATTTTCCCTCCCTATAGTCAGGCCAAAACCAGGTTCAAAATACTTCGCATGCATTATCAAATGAAAAAAAGAAGAAAAGAACACTTGGCAAGAACTCCTTCCCTTCTTCATCACAGTATGATTTATTTTCCTTTGCTGCAAATGTGACAAGCCTTAGTTTAACTTTGGCTTCATTTTTGGAGAACCTGTATGTGGACAAGTTGAAAGCAGATTTTTGCTTGTCAACAAGTTGGTCCATGACTATTCCATTTTTTCTTTTTTTATTGGTATTTGATCAACAGTTTACTGATCCAACGATCATTAGCACTAGTTTCAATTCTTTGAACCATGACTTTTTTAACTAAGATTTTAACTTCATTTTTTATGTCTAAGCTTTAAATCTCTATGAAATGATGAGGGTTATCTTATTGTTGAAATTCTGGGTTATGGCTTTTCCCATATCTAAGAAATCCAGGTTAATAGCCTGTATACATAATACTACTACTAGACATCATCAATGGGTCAAAATGAGCCAGCCTTAAACAATTGAAACATAGATATTTACCTCAATTCACTCACATAGTAATATTGAGTTCTAGGTACCACAATATTTCTTATATCATGGACTGTAGTAGAAGAGCAAGTTCACAAACTTCATGTTCTTGTCTGTATACCTATAAAAGCAGAACACTATGTTTGATTGGAAAATTCAAGAGAGAACTTTCAGGAAAACCAGATTTCAAGCGTTTGAGTGTCTAACTTGTAAAGCTGAGCTGAATCATTAACTCAAGAAAGCCATTGAATCTTGCTTAGGAAGTTCATAATCTTTTTCTCGTGTGGCTATTTATGTTAACCACTTAACCTCTGTTTGCGATAGTCTTGTTACTTAACTTTGTGTAGATGCTTATACTTATGATGTTTGGATTCCTCGAACCCCAACACATTTTACAGGCTGAAATTTCCCGTCAAGAGTCAAGATTGAAGATGGAGAAGGAAAACCTTGAGAAAGAGAAGAGTGTTCTAATGGGGACTGCATCGAATCAAGATAACCAAGATGGAGCTCTAGAGATCACAGTCAGTGGTGAGAAGTACCGATGCCTCAGGTTCGCAAAGGCAAAGAAATGAGGATTTGCTGTACAGATACAACACCGTAAGGGCAAGGACTATGGACCCCTCAAAGCATCAAAACTCTCATCCTCGTCTCATTTGGAGTTTTGATTTGAGGTATATGAAGAGAGTGTCCGGCCATCGAAGTTTGTTTTTAAGATAAATTTTTGGTAAATCTAGCATTATTCTTTAGTAAATAGGCATTTGGTCATTTACACATGTAGGGCCGTAGAAAAGGCTGGAGGTGGCAGGGACCAGTGGAGTTAAGGTGAGCCCTAGCTACTAGTCTTTCTGCCAATGCAATTTGGCCGGGGTCTTTTGGGTCCCTTTCGTGGCTGACTACAAACACTATATTGTCCAGTGTTTTTTCTTCCTTCTTCTTTGGGGATCCCTCTTTTGTCTAGTAATCAGTAACTCTATCAAAAGATACCGGTCCAACAACTAAAGGCCCACACTAAAATTGGCAGATTCTACTTCCATGATTTCACCTAACCTTTTTTCTCTGCAGTTGGCATTTATTCCTACCCTTCGTGAACCCACGTGAAGATGATTTTAGTATTTTTTTTGTTTTTGTTTTTGTTTTTGTGAGTATGATCTCCAAACCGTTAGTATCAACCTCACAAAAATTACGTTGTTAAAAAATTTGTAACCTAAGAAAAGTTGATTTAGACTAAGATTTTTGAACTATTTATTTTGCGGAATTTTTACCCAATTTTTTATAGAATTAAAAGTTTAAGAATGTTATAATTTTTTGTGAGGATGATATCTTTAAGTCGAAGCCAAGCCAACTTGGCTCCAGAGTATAAGCTGAGGTTCTTCTTCTTCACCAATTACCATCACCTCCACTCTCCTTTGGGGGGCTCACTACTTTTGTAGACACAACTTTTTTTGTGTGGGCGCTTGGCGTAACATCGTCGGGCCACCCTGCCTACTCGATTGGGCGCTTGGCGTGACATCAAAATGGGTCGGGTTTGTTTTGATACTATTTTGTCACGGGTTCGAGCTTCCAACCCAAAAGACTAGTCTATTAGGTGGAGTTGACCCAAACCTATATTAACCCCAAGATCACCCCTTCTCCATCTAATGTGGGATTATTCCCATTTTTGGGAACTATTCCTCCGTGACATACAGCTTCGGCAAATTCTTCGCTATCGGCTCAGCTCCTTAACAGAATGGCCACACAGCCAGCTGCAAAGGCACTTTGTGTACATGTCTTGCGAACTTCGTAAGGAACCAAGTCAAAGTCAACAATATCTGGTTCCGTTCTTGGTTCCACCCAAGGTCTTGGATCTCCAACATCTACATTGAGCTTTTCCGACAATTCCATGTGTGGGCTCCAGCGAAAATTCCACGGCTGGAACAGTATTCGTTGAGAATTCGAGTAATTTTGGATGAGGAATTGGCTTTAACAAAAGTTAGGGCTTCCAGTGATGTTTATTGGCTTTACTATATTGGGTTTAATTCGACGAAAGGATCTGTTTCAAACATGGAGCATCTAGACGTTAGAATTATGTAAAGTGGTGACGCTCGTGCTCCAGAACCCCGCACTCTTGTTCCTACTTTAGAGGTATTTTTCAACTTGAGATATTTTTTAATTAGCTGCTCCGATACTCCCTCTCCTACTTTCATTCCCGCTCTCACTCCATGCTTATACTTAGCTCTAGACATATTTTCATCTATGGTCGTTTTCATTTGACGGATGATGAACCTGCACTCATGACGAGCCCAAACAAGAATTTGGGGAGTGCCAATTCAGAAGTTCTTTCATGGGCCTTACATATTTAGGCTCATGTCCATTACCCACCTGTTAAACCCAACAAAGTAACAGAGGGCCCAGCCCATGGTATTTGTGGGCTATTATTTTATCTGATTTTCTCCTTTTTTTCCATAAAAATTTCAATTCTTTTTCTCCTACGAATAATTAAATACATTTTTGTTTTATAAAGAAAAAAAAATTCCGTTTATGAGTAGTTTTGTTGTTTCTTTACATCTTGAATCAACATGAAAATTTTCACTGTATGTATCAAAATTTAACCTAGCAATTCGATCTAGATGTTTTGTGCAGGAACACGGTAAGGAAACTTTTCACTTGTGTGTCTATTTTGATTAAAATTTTAATCTCAACTTGTACTATATATTAAGGCATTAGAATTAAATCTTTAATTTTCGATAGCAAACGATTTATGCCCGTAAAGTATCGAGTGGTTGCCACGTATGTAGAGTTTTTGGCAACCCCCCTTGGAATGCAATTGCTAATTTATGAAGTTATTATTTTTTGAGTCCTTCTCGGACTAGGATTCCTATTTCATGGATACCTCTTGTAAACCTATAAATAGGGAGGTCCTAGATAGGTTAGAGGTGTGCTAAAGAGTGCCATGAGGCCAATGTAAAGGTGTTGGAGTTCCTAAGGTTCAAGAAGAAGTAAATCTAGGGTTTTGGTCTTCTTGTGTAGTGAGGAATCCAAAAGTGTGAGATACTTGTTGAGAGAGAGAAAGGGTCTGTGAGGATCTAGGGTTTGAGGGTTTTTTCATGGGGTTGGGGCCCTGCCCTAACCCAAGTTTCTAGTGTTCTCCATATGTTCTCTCCTCTGTTACTATGTACAACCATGGAGATAGACTTTCAAGGTTGAAGATGATGTGAGTGTGCTGTTGGGAGTAGTTTAGAGAGTCGATCTCTAATGGATTCTCGTTCGTGTTCTCCAGTAAGTCTTGTAACATCATTGATGTATGTTTATCTGGTTGGTTGAGTAAGAAGCATTGTAATATGTTCTTGATAATAGTGGAAGTTTCTCCTGTGCGCCGATTTGGCCGTGGATGTAGCCCGTGAGGATGAACCACGTATATCTTGTGTTGTAGTTGATGCTTGTTTTTATCTTCGTCATTATATTTTCTTGTTGATTCATCGTTATTAAGTCTCAAGATCCTTAAGCTTGTTCCACTGTGCGTCGGTGATGTGTCGTTGGTATGACGAAATTCTTAACAACGTAAACAGACAGATCGTGTCAGGCCGTCTCTGAGATTTAGAGGGCCTTGTGCGATTATTGGAATTAGGGCCTTATTTAAATACTCAAAAGAAAAAAAAATTGTGTTACGATGGAAGTTAAGAGACTACCGTTGAGAGAATATATGAGAAAAAAACATAGAAAAAATAAAGCTTTTGGCATTCTCATTGTATCTATAATATGTTCTAAAAAAATTGTATCTATAATAAAAAAAAAAGTAATAGTATGGGGAGATTTTTATGGAAAAGTCACACGAAGATGATCCAATGATTGATTTTTGTTGAAGATGATCTCCCCACTATGTAAATCATCTTCACCAAAAACTATACCATTAAAAAGCTTTTAACCCTTTCAAATTACTATTTAAATTTTAATGATGAAATAAAAGACTCAAAATTTTACTTTGCAGGTAAAGGGTTAGATGTCATCTTAGAATGACATGATTTTTGGTGAAGATAATTTACCATGTAGGGTAGTTTGTCTACTTAAAGTAAAGATTAAGCTAATGAGAAGATGATAAGGATCATTTTAGAGAGAGAAAGAAGAGAGAGATAGATAAAGACACTTGTTTAATGTATATACCCAATATGCTTTTGTTGGCCAATTAAACCCTTGAATTAATGTTGTCATGATGTTTATCGGGACACCTTCAACACTTGTTTTCCTATCTTCCAACTTTTTGATGCCGGATAGATTTTGTGGGTCCGTCTTAAATTTTAGTTTTAATTAGGAATTTAGTAATTTTTAAATTTTAGCTAGTAATTTTATTATTTGGGCATTTTTCTTTTATTATTTAGTAGTTTTCTTGTTAAATTAGAAGTTTCTTTTCAATTCTAATTCTATTAGGATTAGGAAGCTTTAATTATTATATAAAGGGATGTAGTTGAGACAATGCGATACAGTTTTTGATTAATAATATTTGAGTTTTCTCATTAGTTGAGAGTTATTTTGGTGTTCTTCAATTCTATGCGATCAACTAGAATTATTATTGTTTTTTCCGCTAAGTCACTTTTTTTTTTAAACAATTCTTTAATTATTTTTAATTTCCCATCTCTGTCTGGAGGGCCTTGTGCATAGAGCGAAAAAGGTCACATGGCTAGAGGGCCTTGTGCGATCACATGCCTTCAGAGTCGGGACTGGGTTGTGTACACGTCACATTTGTCCATGAAGATTAGCTTAATTTGACTCTGGCCCAACAATACCTTAATTGTGAAGTCCGATATTCATCATCTTAAATACAACATACAGAATACACAGCTACGTAGCAACTGGTTAAGAACGAATCCAACACCCTAGATTGGTGCAAAGTCATTTGTACGATGGAGGAGTAAATTACCCAACTGTAAGAGCTAGGGTTTACATCAGTTACATTGACTACTACATATCAAACTTAATACTCAAATGATTTATTCATGTTAAATTTGTTGCATTGTGTTTAATTTACTAATAGTAAGAAACCCTAGATGGCTAGATGCAATGCATCCTCAACCAATACAATTATTGAAAATATTACAATTTAAAAACTCAATTTTCTCGTGGTTTACAGCTTTAGGTTCATTGGACATTTTTAGCACCCTATCCGACAAGATCAAGAATATCAAAAGCGCCTACTTCTAGAAAAATCTAGCTGGGATCTTAGGCACTTAGATTCGACTTAAATTGTAACTTCATGCGTGGAGATCATAGATCATTGCATTAGGAAATACAAAATTGGACAAAGTATTTCCGCCCAACCTAAGTGGGGTGTCAATAAAAAAAAGAAAGACAAACAAGACAACAGGGCTTGATATTTCACCTAACTTTCTACATGCTGCAAGTGGGGTGTTCCACACATCTTATTTTTACATTATGTTTACACCTGCCTGTGTAATTTACGTGGAGATGATATAATGACTGATTTTTAGAGAGAAATATTTATATGTGGGCAGCATAAAGAATATACTCACCACAAAGAACAATCTGAAAAGCAAATAAAGAATACACTCAACACAAGGAACAATCCGAAAAGCAAATTGTTTGTGTAACAAACGTGTTCAATCAGGTGGAGTGATTGAAATGGAAAATGCTAAATCTACAACATATGTTGTTGTCGGAGCATATTATAGTTATGAATTAATTCTATACCCCTCCTGATTTGCGCTCATTCTAAATTTACTATATTGCCTTTATAAATGGTTTTGACAGTAAAAAATGCACTAGGTGTAGCATCACCCAATTGAAATCCACCTGCCAACAATATTATTTTGAAGTGCAAATTTTGCTAAAACATCGGTTAAACTATTTTACAATTGCGAGAAACAAACACTAAACAAGAAATCTTACCATCCTCAGTTTTTATTCGTGCATCTCCCATCTCGGAGGCAATCTCCATGGAACACACAACTCACTATCATTCAGCCAATTGATGAGGGATATTTTACAATGTCATTGAAAGTGTTGTACTAATGTGGGTCTTAAAATGTGTTTAGTAGACCAATATTATGAGGGACGTATTTGAACCAACACCACTTACATTACATATACGAGCCCCCCACATGAGCTTCGCGCATGTGAGTTAGCTGTCCTTTACGCGCTACGTGCGTAATGTCCAAATGCGCTATGCGTGTTCATTAAACTTGTTCGTGCTTCGCGCGCGACAAATTATACGACACGTTATTATTGAAAAAAAAAATAAGATGTAGGTGGGTCTACTGATGACAGTGTATATGCTGATGTGATCTAGACGTTGAGTAAATCATCGTAAAAAAAAGTCAGTCCTTAGATCAATTTCATATGACTATATTGGCAAGTATAATCCAAGTATAAACAAATAAATAATATGACGGAATATATTTAATATTTTTTAAAAAGAAGTTAAAAAAAAAAAAAAAAAAAAAGTAAATCACGCAACTTCATACACGCCTCATTATATATAGGGGCTAAACATGAGGATTCAATTAAATGGTTTTTGTTTTTATGTGAATAATGGAAATTGATTCCTTGGGGCAAAGGACCTGACGACTTAAATTCTTACCTAATTAAAGGGATTGATATCAGTTTTACAAACCTAGAACCGGTTCCAACCCGAACTGACCCGATAAGTATCCGTACTTCGACCACATGACGACGACGACGATGATGATGACCGCAATGACCCGTACTTACTTTCAGCATTTATCACTGTATTTTATGGGTCTTGTTAACGTGTGCCCTTAGGGCACACGTTAAGGATATTTTTTAAGGGATTTTTTTTGTAAATTACAAGTCTTTAAATCAGCTGAATTTTTGTAAGCATAATATTATCATTATTTATAAGATGTCCACAAAAAATCAGCTTAATCAGAGATATCTAACCCTCTAAATAAATCACTTTAAATGTCAGCCGTTCATTCATACTATTAAAGTCTAAATTAAGTGTTTGTGGTGCTAGAGGGTGCTAGAGGACTCCGATTGAACTTATTTTTTCAGATATGATCCAAATAGTATAAATAATATACATATCAAAAAATCACCCCATTTGTACAACCTTAACAAACTAAACAAAACCCAAAACCAAAAAACTTAACATGTGCCCTAAGGGCACATGTTAACAAAATCCGTATTTTATAGTCTGGAACTGGAAGCCTTGTAATGAAAAGCAAGTGAGGCTATCCTCTCTAGGGCAGCAGGGAGGAATTTCAAGGTCTCAAAAAGATTATTTTCCAACTAGTTCTCACGTACGCTTGTGGGATGACTTTCCTCACCAAATTCATTTTACTTTTTTACACGCCCTTCGTAAATTAGTAAATTATATGGCATATTATTTAGTTAATCATTTTGTGCGTGTTATGCGAGTTTGCTTTTTCCCCCAACAAATTCACTGTCCCTTGAGTTGGCAAAATATGTAGCGTATTGTTTGGTTAACCACTTCACAAACCTATTAATTTTTCTGTTCAAAATGTACTTATTCTTTTTTAGCACTATCCTGTAGAACTCTCATGAGACGGAGATCATCATCACAAAAAATCAACCTTTAGATCAACTCTATGTAGCACCCACCGATATGTGTAAACTTAGTGTAATTATATTATATAGAAATAAGATTGCAGGTGGGTCCACTTGAAGACGACTCATGGACTGATGTAATCTAAACGTTGAGATCATTTTCACTAAAAATCAGCCATTGGATCATATTTGAGTAAGCATAATAATTGGTGTAATTGGAGTGTAAATTTGAAGTGAGCTAAAAAAAAGAACAATGGCATTTTCAAAAATGGTGACGGAGGTGTTTGATAGCTCCTATGCGACTCATTACGTGTAAATCAAGTGTAATTATTATATTATAAAAATAAAGTTACAAGTAGGCCTACTTGAAGATGACCCATGGGCAAATGTGATCTCAACATTGAGGAGACAATCCTAAAAAAAATCATCATTTGGATCAACTCAATGTAGCATACATTGTTACATATGTAAACCGAGTGTAATTATTACAGAAATAAAGTTGCATGTGGAAACACTTGGAGGTGCATGTAGGTTGATGTCCAAACACACTATGCTATCAACAAACTCAATTTGCCATCTCACGCGCACTATGCGCATGTAAGTTGACAAATTATGAGTTATGTATAAATCGAGTGTGATATTATAGAAATAAAATTGCATGTGGGTCCACTTTGAGGCGTCCTATATATGGGTTGATGCGATTTGAGGGATGAGAAGATCATCGTCAAAAAAATTCAGCCCTTGGATTATATTTGAGTGGGACTTATAACTGGTATAAGTTTTAAGTGAGTTTTCTTTTTTAAAAGGACACAATTAAAATTAATACAATTGGTGATGGAGGTTTACTAAAGCTTCTATGCGGCTCATTTGAGCCGAATAGGAGCCTTTATATATAGTTAAGATGTTAGATTTTGGGTTGTTTTTTCGGATAGTATCTCTTTTTCCCAAAGAGCCTAAACAAATGACTTTTTCTTCTTCTTTTTGACATGATGTTTTGTATACATTGTTTCTTAAACAATGTATCTTAATAGATCAAAAAATATCATAGTTGGATCTGAAATTTTGATGTCTGAGACGAACTAATAAAAACGGAGATTTTATTAATGGGAGCAGTTTTAGTGTCATCACTATATTGTCATCACAGTGATATTTATGGGTTACCATGGCTTGTGAAGCTCACATATAGATGAACTAATGACTGATTTTTTATGAGGATGATCTACATGGTGAAGAGAACATCTTTACAAAAAATTAACTCATTCTAAAACTGGCAATCTAGTCATCCAAAAATTAACAGTGATTGAATCATTCATTTTTTAGCATTAAATTGCATCAATGGATGATTGGATTACAAGTTTTGGAATTAGCTGATTATTGGTGAGAACGATGGACATAGTTAGGAGAACATCTTCACAAAAACTCAGCTATTGATTCATCTATATGTAGTCCCCACGGACCATGGCAACAGTGACGGCAATATAGTTATTGTTGGGGTTATGCCCTAAAAACAATGTTTACGACATTTATGAGTTTAATAAATAGTTTATTATTTCTGTTTAACATGCATATATATATAGTGAGTATAATATAACAAGATGAATTAATTGTATGAAGTGTGTTCATACAAGGAGAGGTTTAATTCATCAATGTTGGTTCGTAGTCTAATCAAAGACTATAACACAAAGGATGATTATGTTATATAATGTGATGTATCTCCATCACAGGAGTGTTGACTCCTAATCCTATGTGTTAATGTAATTAAATTACATTGAACAGGTCAAAGGATGATTATCATTGTTTGTTGTCAGTTAACAATAATGATCATCAAAATTACTGTTATAGTAATTGGTCCTTAATTCTGAGAATTAACATATAACCTACATGAGAGTAGTGACCGTTTTGTTTTGCTAATCAGTGAGGTCAGAAACGAAAACGTGATCCAATATTCTGAACAAGATAGATGGTCATTTATTCCATAGTAGGAATAAGTTAGTTCAATACGGAGTCCACATGAAATGACGTTCACCTAAATCACCTTATAGGTTCTGATGATCTAGACTAGCCAGTAGTCTCCTAAATTGTTTAGGAGATTTATTAGATCATTAGGAACTATTGCATGGGTGATGGTCAGGGTTAGAATATGTAAATTCACCCTAGGCACTGACAAGTAAAGCCAGGGACGTTTACGAACGTCAGAAAATAGTGGATTTTTAAGAAAAAGAGAGGACCAGATGGAAAGGTGGAAACCTTTAAAGCAAGGCTGGTAGCCAAAGGATATACTCAAAAGGAGGGTATAGACTATGAGAAAACCTTTTCACAAGTAGCCATGCTTAAGTCCATCAGGGTACTCTTATCTATTGCTGCTCATTATGACTATGAGATTTGGTAAATGGATGTCAAGACTGCCTTCTTGAATGGTAATCTTGAGGAGGACATTTATATGGTCCAGCTAGATGGTTTTGTAGCAGAAGGTCAAGAGCATATGATATGAAAGTTGCAAAAATCCATATATGGACTTAAGCAAGCATCTCGAAGCTGGAACATCAGATTTGATAAGGTAATCAAGTCCCTTGGTTTTGATCAACATCCTAATGAAGCTTGTGTTTACAAAAGGATAAGACAGGAACAAGTGATATTTTTGGTACTGTATGTTGATGACATCCTAATCATTGGGAATGATGTAGGAGCATTATCCTCAGTCAAAATTTGGTTATCTAACTATTTTAGCATGAAGGACTTGGGAGAAGCCAACTACATCCTAGGTATTAAACTTCTGAGAAATCGAAAGTTAAGGTTGATAGAGTTGTCCCAAGAAACCTATATAGACAAAATACTGGAAAGGTTTTACATGCAGAATTTCAAGAAAGGCCTTACCTTTCAGACATGGAATTCGGCTTTCAAGAGATCAGTGTCCCAAGACACCTGATGAGGTGAAAGCCATAGAGAAGGTACCTTATGCCTCGGCAGTGGGTAGTATCATGTACGCCATGTTATATACCAGACCAGATATTTGTTATGCAGTAGGAATGATTAGCAAGTATCAGTCCAACCCAGGCAATCCACATTGGATAGCAGTAAATCACATTTTGAAGTATCTACGGAGAACCAAAAGATATGTGCTTGGTTACACCGATTCAGACTTTCAGGCAGATGCTGATAAGAGTAAATCTACATCAGGGTATGTGTTCACTCTAGGAGGTGGTGCTGTAGTATGGAGGAGCATCAAGCAGAAGTGCGTTGCTGACTCTACCACAGAAGCTGAATACGTAGCAGCTAGTGAAGTAGCAAAGGAGGTAGTATGGCTGAAGAAATTCCTTGTTGAGCTTACAGTTGTACCCAAGGCTATGCTACCTATTATTTTCTATTGTGACAATAGTGGTGTTGTAGCAAACTGTAAAGAACTAAGGAACCACAAGACCAACAAGCATATCAAGAGGAAATACAATGTCGTCAGGCATTATGCTAGTGAGGGTGACATCAACGTCACCAAGATAGCATCTGCAGAAAATATAGCAGATCCATTTACCAAAGCACTTCCACAGAAGGCTTTTGATTCACATATCCATGGAATGGAGTTAAGGGAAAGTTTCCTTTGTTTGTAGTGCAAGTGGGAGATTGTTGGGGTTATGCCCTAAAAATAATGTTTACGATATTTATGAGTTTAATAAATGGTTTATTATTTCTGTTTAACATGCATATATATATATATAGTGAGTATAATATAATAAGATGAATTAATTGTATGAAGTGTGTTCATACAAGGAGAGGCTTAATTCATCAATGTTGGTTCGTAGTCTAATCAAAGACTATAACACAAAGGATGATTATGTTATATAATGTGATGTATCTCCATCACAGGAGTGTTGACTCCTAATCCTATGTGTTAATGTAATTGAATTATATTGAACAGGTCAAAGGATGATTATCATTGTTTGTTGTCAGTTAACAATAATGATCATCAAAATTACTGTTATAGTAATTGGTCCTTAATTCTGAGAATTAACATATAACCTACATGAGAGTAGTGACCGTTTTGTTTTGCTAATCAGTGAGGTCAGAAACGAAAACGTGATCCAATATTCTGAGCAAGATGGATGGTCATTTATTCCATAGTAGGAATAAGTTAGTTCAATACGGAGTCCACATGAAATGACGTTCACCTGAATCACCTTGTAGGTTCTGATGATCTAGACTGGCCAGTAGTCTCCTAAATTGTTTGGGAGATTTATTAGATCATTAGGAACTATTGCATGGGTGATGGTCAGGGTTAGAATATGTAAATTCACCCTAGGCACTGACAAGTAAAGCCAGGGACGTTTACGAACGTCGGAAAATAGTGGAGGGACTTAATTGCGGTAATAACAGTGGAAGGGTTCCTTTCTAAATATCCACACTTTATGGAGGGTTCAGTTACAAATATTTGGTGGAGTTATTTGTAATTAAAATATTTAAATTCTATTTTGTGTGAGACACAAAGTTTAGAAGTTTAAATATTTAAAAGCCTAAAAGTGTGGGACCCACTTAGACCTAATTAGACTTAGCATAAGATAGAGATTGGGGACCTCTCTATATATAGATATAGAGAGGGGCGTTTATTTTTACCCCAACCATAAGAAAAAACGTCATCCTCTCCCCTTCATCTATCTATGTGTGATCAAATTACTTCAAGGTGAGAAAAAGAAAACCTTAAGTTCTAAAATTCGCAATAATATCCCGTAGAGAAAAAAAGTTGATTTTTGAGGCAATTCGGTGAGGAATTGGAGGTCGGCTATTTCAGGAAAAGTTGTAGGAAATTCGATTTCCTACAAAAAGCATATATCATACAGACGAAAAGGATAACCAAGCAAAAAGATATATTAAAAATACTCCAGCAGGGTTTTTGGTCTTGGGTTTAAGTTATGTGTTGTTTTCTTATCAATTGGGGTGCAAGTTTATTGATCCGATCCGGTAGATCTGTTCGTGGGATCAACATTAGCAAACAACAAAGTTTTGAGGCTATAGTTCACGCTTCAAAGGTATACTTTTGATCCTTTTCTTTTCAGATCCCATTAATAGTTGGGCGCCCTATTAGGAATCGATTAAAGTTTTTTAAACCTTTAATTTTCCGCTGCGTTTTTAAATGGAATAATCGATTCCCAACAGTTATGGCACCAGAACAGTTCCCTTTATTAATATTGAAAACAAAGTATCTATCCAAATTATTTTGTATAAAATTACAATAACAAAAAATTATTACAATAAAAATTAACTACAATTAGTTCTGCAAACAACCACTTGCCCAGTTGGTTTGCATCTCTCTAATGATTTGGGGGGTCTTAGGTTCAATAGTTATCGGCGGTAGAAATACCGTTAATTAAGTTTGACACACATAATGCGATATACCTATGTAGGTATTACAAAATAAATATTTGAGCCCGTTGGTGGCAGAGGCGGAGCCAGGATTTCAAGATAAGGGTGGCCAAAGAAATAATATAGTTTTTCAAGGGGTAGCCATTAGGTCAAAATCACAAAAATTTAGCCTTACATGTAAACAATCACTAAAGTACTAAAGAGAAATCCAAAAACCTAGGGGTGGCCATGGCCACCGTGGGTCTATATGTGGTTCCGCCCTTGGTAGTGGCCTTTCCTATGATTGCATGTTGGAGACGATTTAATAGCAGTTTTTATGCATTTCTCACACGCTAATTATGATTTATCTACACCATATATATTGTAATTTGGGCATTAGTCCCCTACCCTCAGGTCAATCCCTAAAGAACATGTCGATCTAAACTTGAACCAATAAAATTCACAAAGATAATATGCAATAAGTAATGTGGGATCCTCATTTTTCTTCTCTTTGAATTTAATCAGTGACATATCAACTAGTGAATAAGATTGGTGAGAAATCTCGGATGGGTGCTTATGTAAATTGGAGCCCAAAAAATCGTACGTATTTGGTAATCGGAGTATTTTTGTGTAGATATATGGATAGATTATTGTCATAATGTTATGAAATCCAATTTTGTTCATCTTCGAGATCATCATTACCATCAAGACAAAAAAAAATGGGTTCTTGTTGGGACCGGTTTCATTTGAGTGAAATTCATTCATTTACGTGGACCACTAAGATTTGAACAAGTTTAATTAATATGGGTTTCATTGATTGGGCATTTATTTACACCGGTACACTAGGACCATAGAAAAGACCAGAGCTGGGGCAGGCAGCAGGGTACGATGGGATCAAAGGAATTAATAAGGTGGACCACCCCACCCCAACCTACTCTGGTCTCTGCCAATGCAATCTGGTGTTGCCTGTTGGGTGGGTCGCTTTGGGGGCTGTCTACAATCACCAGTAATATTGACTTCTCTTTTTTCTTCATTTGGTGGTCCCTATTTTGTCCTTTACTCTGTCCCACATAAAACCACCTTAGAAACAGAAATGATTTTTGGACAGATGTTTTTTCAAAAGTAGCGGTAGAGGCTTATGTAGCAAGGTGAAACCTACTATTTTTCTCACTCAAAAGGTTTCAAACTTATATGTTAGTGGACCGCCCATACCATATAAGCATCGAACACAAATTAAAATCAAGGGTCGTGATAACGTAGATTAGAAGTTGGCAAAGGCCACACGATAAGGTTAAAGTTGTAAGATACTTTTTGAATGCTAGAAGCCTTTAAATCAACTCATTGTTTGTAGTATAATGTTATCATTATTTATATGATGTCCAAATAAAATCAGTTTAATCAAAGATCTTTAACCTTCCAAAAAAATAACTTTAAATGTCAACAGTTCTTTCACTCAATTTAACTTTTAAGTTAAGTGATCATGGTGCTAGAAGTCTCCAGTTGAGCTAATTTTTTATGGATATCATATAAATGATGATAACATTATACCCACAAAAAAATGAGCTAATTTAAAAATCTCTAATATATAAAAACTATCTTACCTTGGCATGTCCGTGAGAGCACAAATTAACAAAACCCTCATTTATCATCATTTATAATGCTAAACGTACAACAGGTGCTACAATAATTTTTTTTTTTGGAAGGAGTGCTACAATAATTTTTTAAAGCAAGGGGAATATTCTATCAGTGAATGTGTACTATTTTTTGTTGGTTTTTTTTAACTTCAGTCCTTGGTTGATTATGGAAAATGGAATTGGTCCCTTTATTATCCAAAAAGCTGACGTTAGTCACTTCTTAGATGGAAACTGTTAAATAGTAAACGTTTTAGAAGCGTGTATTTTTTAGACCAAAGTACTCTTCATGTGTTAACCATGTAAGGGACTTAAGTAATATTGCCAACCATACTGCAAAGACTATTTAGGAGGGTATTTGCGTCAATTTAAAAATCATACAAATCACGAGGAGTGTGAGATTATTTGAGAACTGTGGGATGACTTTGCAGTAAGATTTGCAGTAGGAAAATACTGAAAGTTTAGAATTTTCCTTAGAGGGCGTTTGGCAACTACTTAAGAAGTTGCAAAAAAGTTTGTATGGTAACATATTTTGAAAGTGACTTCTAGAAGAAAGTTGTTTCTTTTTGGAGCAAATTTTTTTTTTGCTTGTCTACTTCTTAGAAGTTGTTTCTCCTCGAGTACCGTATAACAACTAATAACTTATCATTTTTTTAGACTTATAAGTCAAGAGTTTACTATATAAACTTCTCCTTATATTTTACTTCTCAAAAGTATTTTTATTTTTTTAAAAGGAGAAGTACTTCTACTTTTGTGTGCCGAACACCCTCTTAACAAATAGACTAGATCACAATTCCATACACAATTGAAATTAACTCGCAATAGTAACCTACCTTCCCAATGACACCGCCAGCTTTTTGGGTATCTAGAAGAAAGAAAAAAAAAACAAAAAAAATTGGCAGGAAAGAATATTTTAATTTCTACAGCATTAAAACATAATGCTTGTTTTAACCGTTTTAATGATCGATCATTGTATTTCATTGATTTCTAGGGTTAATCTCACCAAATCTTGAGACTCTAAATCCTAGCTAGCTACCTACCTACCTGGATGCAGACTTGCATAAGATTTTAAAGCTGATCGATCATTGTATTTCAGAATCTTAGCTCTCAATTTTAACTTTTTCATCCAACGAAGGGTGTTATAACATGTGCACGATAGAAACTGTACGGTAAAACTGTGTATTAAATAATAATAATAATAATAATAATAATAATAATAATAATAATAATGTGAATGGACCCGTGTAGGTGTAAATGTTTTTATATGTACATGTTATCTTTACATGTTCTATAGGACTCACATGAAGTTTATGTAAAGAATAGTTTTTTGTGAAGATGATCTTTATAGTGAGGAGAACATTATTACCCTAAAATCAGATTATTCTGAAATTTCTAATCCCATCAAATGTTGATTTAAATTAACTATGAACGGTCTATAAATATTGTAAATTTTAAATTAATATTTGATGGGAATAAAAATTTTTATAATAGAAAGATTTTTAGTGAAGATGATCTATATAGTGAAAAGAACATAATTAAAACCCATCCCTTAGATGACTTTCATGTGGACCCCACATAAATATGTACACGAATCCATTCTCTTACATATAATTACTTTGGAAAAATTTATAACTACTCCATATAAATTGTGTAACGACTCTCAATTGCCACTCCATGTATAGAATAATTGTTGTCAGGGTCTATAATTTAACAACATAATAGGCTCCGCTCAGTATCTAAAAAATTTTGTAAAAATTGACAGCCCAAAATATATTTTTAGTCCATTCTGCATCGTGGGATAGCACGATTCTCATATGAATTATTTGGTTCTCACTCATCGGGAAGCCATTTGTATAGGCTTTTCTCATTCAGAGCTAGATGAATCATTCTGCCCATTCCTTTGGCAAAATTTGCGCTCTCCTCCTCTATTTCAGACTTTTTGTCTGCAACTCATCTGCATCCTTGTTTGTTTCTCATTACCAAAAAAGAAAAGAGTAATAACCGAAGAAAATCTAATCCGTCCATCATTATTGATGACCAGGTCATCATATTGGATTTTTTTTTACTTCTCTTCCACCGATCCGAAATGACCCGAGCAAGTGGTTGTTGGGTAATATGGTTTACTAGTACCGCTCATCTTTATGAGGAGGTACATGGTCGAATCTATAGTTAGTAATTCGGTGTTTGGTAAAAGTTCAGTTCGAAAAATTTTCGGGAATTATTCGAATTTATGGACGAAAAATTATGTCAAATATCCGATCAAATAATAGGAATTCAGTAAAAATGCAGTTCGGGAATAATTCGAGTACAGTTCGGATGATCCGTCAAAAAATTAGCTTAAAAATTCGGATATATACAAGTACGATGTCTAAAAATATTATTTCTTATGATAAAAAAATATTATATCTTTTCATAAACTACAATACTAACGGTATCCATCAATAAGTCTCCAACTAGTACAATAGAACTAGTATAATAGATTGAACAATAGTTAAAATTTTAAAAAAAAATTAAAAAAAAATGAATTGTTCAAAAGTTAAGTAATACATCCAATAATCTCAATGTAACTAATATAATGGATTGAACAATAACTAAGATTTTTTTTACCAGGGAAAAAATTTTAAAGGAAAAGAATTATTCAAAAATTGGTTTCGGATTCGGGAAGTGTTCGCGAATAATTCGGGCCTCGTTTAGAATGCGCAAATTATTACGACTCATTGAATAATGCAGTTATTCGGTTCGGAATGGTATTGATACGTTCGGTTCGTGAATTATTCGTGAATAATTCGTGAACTTACTAACTAGGGTCGAATCAAAACTCAAGGTCATAGAATTGTGGTGGGCTATCTCATTTATTATTTTAGGGCCCCTGCTTGGTACACCATGAATATTCGCAAATGCGAAAATTCACGATTCTTGTAGATGCTAATTAAAATTCTATAAATTAAAAAAAATAAATAAAAAATTTTAGATTGTTTATTTTGTAAGCATATTGCAAATCCCACAAAATATTTGTTATTAGATTCCCTCATCAATCATCTACAAACATATGATAAATCATGAATTTTTACATTTGTAAATATTCACGGTGTACCAAGCATGACCTAGATGATTGTGTTTTGCATGGTATTTTTCGATTGGTAATTTTTTTGCATCGTTCATTGTACATTTATTCCATCGTACAATTAATATTCACCTTCTATATGTTTATACCATGCTTGTACCTGTAACTAGTAGCTAATATATGGCAAATGATATTGGGACTGATGGTGTTCATCTCACATGTTGACAATCCTTACAAAAAATCAGTCTTCTAAAACTTCTAACCCTATCAAAAATTAATTTGAAGTCCTCACCATGATTTTTTACCAATGATTCTCAATCAAGTTCAAATCAATTTTTAATAGATTTAGAAGTTTTTCTAATAAATTTGTTTTATCGACCAAAAAAATAGAGTTAGAAGTTTTAAAATGGACTAATTTTTTTTTGAGGATGATCTACGGGGTAAGGTGAACACCTTCGCCAAATTTCAATTTCAGCCCTTGAATGCAATTGATATTGACCCCAAATCAATTCGATTTGGATTTTGTGCCAAAATCATTCAGTCTAAAAAAATAAAAAATAAAAAACCATTCACTCTGAATAGCACTCATTAAAAAATTAAGAAAGAAAATAGAATCTCTCAGGGTGGCCGTCCAATACATGAAGTGCAAGTTCAATTTGCGTACCCGAATTCAAATTGAATTTTGCATTCCACTATAACTCATTGGAAGTTTGGAACCTCATTTTTTTTTTTTGAAGTTGTAATTTTGACGTTTAAATTTGTAAATTAAGAAATGTTTAAATGTGTTAATCGAAGTTTTTAATTAAAAACCTTGAATTTTACTTCATTTTAAACAGTTTTGTAAATTTAAATTTTGTTATGCAAATTTTAACTTGTATACTCAGAACAAAGTAACTATGCAGATGGGTTTGCAAAGTTATGAAGTTTTTTTTTTTTTTAATTTGATATTGTTGTATGATTTCGCTTTGAAGATCAAAATGCTTTCTAAAAATATAAATTTTGCAAATTCGATTTGTAGATTAAAAGTTATTGAATTTTAAATTTTAAAAAGATTTAACATGTCATCACTTCTCCCTAACAAAAAACAGTTGGAGTTCAGGGTAGTTTTTTTTTTTGATAAAATGGTCCAAAACTCTCTTTCAAAACGATCATTTTGTCACGATTTCCTTTGGTTAATTACTTTTTTTTCTGTACTATTCAAGTACCGGTAGCTAGGAGTATATTCATTCACTCACTGTGCAACGGTTCCCATTCAACCGCACATTTAATAGGTTCCTTGGGGTGGGCCTCGTGAAATAAGGAAGGATATTCATAGTCAACTTTTATTAAAGGGGTCAGGTTATATAGTACCTCTTTATATAACTCACGCCCACAGTGGTTTACATATAATGTATTCATGGGCTAATTTTTGGAGATAATGTTATTCTCACTATGTATTTCATCATTTTAAAAAATCAGCTCGTTTTAAAGCTTCTAACCTTAAATTAGCCCTTAAAAAAATTCTTAGTTTTAAACTTTTATTTTGACGGTTGATTTAAAACGGATAGCTTTGAGATTAAAAGTTTTAAAATATGCTGATTTCAAGTAACTATGTTCTCCTCCTCATGTAAATCATTCTTTCTTAAAATCAACTCTTAGATGCATTATATGTGGGCCCCACAAGTAGAGGGCTATATTTTTTTTTGAAACAAGTATAAGGGGGTTATATAACCTGACCCTTTATTAAATGTGTCTATAAGTGACAGAAAGAGACATCAAAGCTTTTCTCACTTATATCGTAAGTGGCTGGGTAAAAACGTCTTCAACAAGAGGTTCTATAAATCTTTTGTATAATCCGAGCAATTAAATTCAAATCAAATGCACATGTGCCTTTGGCTAGTGGTCGTGTCCTCTTCTCCTGATTTGATTAATTTTTTTTTTTGAACTGATCTTCTCATGATTTGATTAGTCTTGGTTTTAAATCTTCTTTAGTTGTAGTTTGCCATTAAATTTGACTCAAATAATATGTTAGAGTCTTCTATTCGTCAGTGTTTCTACGCTTCTTACACACATATTACTAGCAACGATGTATATTTACCTTATTATTATTATACTTTAGGCAATAATACCTTCTATAAAAAAAATAAAAATAAATCAAACCAAGTCAAAACAAAACCCCAATATCCTGAGAGTAATGCTAGAATTTTCACACTTTTTTATTTTCATGCATCGTGAGTTTACAGGCATGGACGAGATTCAAGAGTTAATTTTTGGTGAGTCATTCTACCGATTCTTATACATATTTTTTTTTTAAAATAAGTGAACATGTTTTTAATGAGATCAGTAACTTGATACTAACGAGAATAAAATCCAAGTCTAAACTATCATCAACAACAGAAACTACTAACTATGTAAACTGGCATATACGATTCTCATACTTTCTATTCTATTGTTTAGTGGTTTACACTTTGTCTTAGGTCTAAATAACCCGATCCACCAGTAGTTAAATCATCAGACAGACTGAGTTGACTCGGATAAGTTTGATGGGAATCTAAGTTTAAATGGGAATGTAAGTTTGAATTATGTAGAATCTGAAACTTAGGGATTTCAAATGAACTCTTTTCTAGTGTACATCAAATCAGACCTTCATTTAAAATTTCAATTAATTTTTAACTTGATTTGCAGAACTGCTATAAAAATGAGAATTCACTAAAAGATAGATTACTAAAAGCATTCAAACAAGGGAACATGTTAAATTCAAACTAAATTCCGATTCAAATGCCTTAACAAACATAAACAACAGGAAAGTGGACAGATATATTTCCCACAAAAGACTATTTTACCCTACCATTTTTACCAAAATTAATATAAATGGGATGGATATTAGAGTCTTTTCTTTTCTTTACGATGTAGAAGACCAATTGGGAGACGAGAAGTGTTCTAACAGTTGCTTCAAATGTGATTAGAAAATGTTGGACAGACTTTCAACTAATAGTCTGTTTGGACAAGGGATTTAGGGGAGGGATTTTGTGAGGACCAGAGATTTGGTGGAAAAATCATAATATATTTTTCCTCAAAATCCCTAGTCCCCACAAAATCCCTCCCTAAAATCTCTTGTCCAAACAGACTATAAGTGAAACGGTAAATGTGTCATTTAAAAATTTATTTTAAATAAAAAACTACTTCCAATAGATACTCATAATAATAATAATAATAATAATAATAATAATAATAATAATAATAATAATAATAATAATGACAACAATATTTTAAAACCTCTCTCAAAAAAAAAAAAGACAAAAAACAATGAATAAACTAACCGTATTTTGTATTGAATAAAGCCAATTGAACATAAAACTATTTATGTTTGGACTAAAAGTCTTAACTGTTTATTTTTCATCGTTGATTTTCAATCAACTTCTAATTAAATTTTGATGGTGGTAGCAGTTTTATAATGAACTGATTTTTTGTGATAATGATCAATATAGTGAAGAAAACATGCCCCACATTCACTAAAAAATCAGCTTTTAGATCATATTCATATGGGCTCATAAGGTTTATGTTGAGCTCTAACATATTTTTGTGTTAGCATAATGCTAGTTAGACAAATTTTAATTTTATATAAGAATCTCGAGTTTGATGAACAACGCGTCAACCTATGATTTGCAGACAGATTTCAAGCGCAGAGAAGACACATGCACATTAAATTTGACTACAAATAAGAAGGTGACATGTGGCTTGTCAGACAAGTGAGGGCCGGTGTTTATTTTTAGGTATCTGAGTCTATAATTCGTGTGAACTAGATTCCGTATTTTTGCAAGATTTTTAAATTTAGAAATGTTAAAATATGTTTGTAAGGCTTTTACATCAGGTCCGTCAATCATTCGTCTAAATTCAGCTCAACTTTTTAATTACATACTTAATCTGTCTCGACCCAAAAATAAAAGTATTCAAACAAATTACAATTCAAACCCTAAAAAAACAAACACACCAACAAAAAAAAAAAACCATAACCTAATAGAATCTATAATACAATTATGATGGGGCAATTCTGTCCTCTTTCGACAAATTATTTGTATCAAGCACAACGAGGTTATTTCTTATTACGACAACAAGGTATATTTATTTTAAAGACAAAAACGCCCTTAAGTTTCTAAAATACCGGATATGTCCCGTGGTAGTAAATGACCAAAATAACTTTATTTTATTTTTTAATACCATTATACCATTAAACATCTTTATTACATAAATGACTAAAATAGCCTTATTATCTTTTACGAAATACCGGGCGTGTCCCGTGGCCATAGTTATTTATTTTACACCTGATTTACACTTGACGGTGGAGTCGCGTGGAGTGGATCCAAAAGTGCGTGCACGAAGCGCGCATGAGGGCAACGCGCGTAGCGCGTTTGGACATTCAACCCACGCCCGCGAAGCGCGTGTGGAGAGAATGGACAAGGTTTTGAGCCGTGCCGGAGGCACGCCGATATACCTAGTACCTAATAAAACAAAATATCAATGATGGAAAGCTTGCTTGATTTATAAAAATCTAGGGGTATAAATGTCATGAATTTTTATCATCAAAATTCATTTGTTTACCCCATATAAGTACGTAGCTGACATTTCTCTGCCCATCTCTCATATTTATCAACCCTTCTTGGCCTCTTTCTCTCTCTACATTTTTTCATAACTCTCTCTCTCTCTCCATTAATTCATCCTGCCTCTTCAATCATCTCATCCTCCA
>MVGT01002224.1:160298-174817 GCA_002174775.1 Macleaya cordata
TTTTTTTTTTTTTTTTAATCTTTTGGAGTATTTTGGACAACGACGCATTGTGAATAGGGTTGTGTATTTTTACAGATTTGAAAGGTTTTTAACTTTTACACAATGAAAATAGACAACACGACTGTGGATGGTCTTATAGATCTGATTTTTCAATAATGTGTGTGAGTGTTTTTTTTTCTCTTTTTTTTAATTAGGTATATATAATAGTGTACGTTTATTAATTATTTTCCCGACAAGATCTTACTTCCCTAACATCTAACATTAACTATTGTATTAATAATGTATCTTGAAATTTCATTGATTGCAAGTGATGCATTGGAGTGGGTGCACACAATCCATGACTCCAAGGATTAAAGGATGGCACCATAAGGCACAGACAAGTCACAAGACTACTTGAATCTAAAATATTGCATATCTGCCAACCACAGTTCAACACTAGCAACCCCTAGCTCGTTGAAACAATATTGGTTAATGTGAATTTATAAGGTCTTCCAAAATCATGTAAAAATGGGTCACTTCCATCGTGCAAAAACCCACCCCACCATCCCTCACTTATATATGCTTTACCAATGTTCTTATAGTATCAGACAGGCCGTCTTAAAACATTGGCTTGCCCATTTGATTTTAAAGTGATCAAATGAATGTAGTTGGGTTTTTATCTCCAAATGATCCTTTTTGGGTAAGCTTCTATAATTTTTTTAAAATTAAAAAGATAATCTTAACCAATTTTCTATCTAAAAAGACCGTTATATCTTTTTCTAACTTGAATCCTTAAACTTGAATCCTATAA
Source organism: Macleaya cordata (assembly GCA_002174775.1). NCBI lineage: Eukaryota > Viridiplantae > Streptophyta > Magnoliopsida > Ranunculales > Papaveraceae > Macleaya > Macleaya cordata. The sequence continues at coordinate 161,089 of MVGT01002224.1, forward strand.
TGTGAACATTTGAACCACTATAAATATGGGTTCACATCAAATATTCAAGTTGGAGTTCAAATTGAGAGGTTTAAGTTTGGGGTTCAAATTAGGAAAGGGTAAAACAGTCCTTTTAGATATAATTGGGTTAAAATTATCCTTTTTTTATTAGAAAAAGGTCTAAAAACTTCTAATCCACCCCAAATGGGTCATTTGGGGATAAAACCCATTGTAGATCAAACATTTAACTATTTGTTTGTTGTTTGTCCAAGTTACAAGGTCATTACTATTGAGGATTGTGAGTCTCAAAACGGAATAGACTAAGGCCCAATAGCAGACAAAACCCACCAGACCATCCCTCACAATATTTAGCTATTTTTTATTTTAGCGATGTTTGGAAACTTTTAGATTATAAAGTTTTCTTTTTTCAATAGAATTAGGACTTTTAATTCTGTTTTAACTTCAAAAATATAGACCATGATAGTCTCTTTTATGTATTGTGGTTGGTGCTTAAAGTTGTACTATGAAATTCTCTAATCATAAAGGGTTTGTGCGATTTGAGAGGTTTTCTCAATTTTGAGTTTTTTCTCGGAAATATTGTGTGTGAATTTCTCTTTTTTTCCTTGTTTATTTCGTTTTCTAGGGTTAGCATTCATAATAATTATTGAGATAGTGGGATCCCTATACCATCAGATTTGATGTAAAAACCCTCAGTTAAAAGATCCTTAAGAGAGCAATAGAATGGCCATCGTGCAATTTTTGGTGATGAATAATTCGCGGTGGCAATTGATTTACCATTGGGGAGATGGTCTGACCATTACACTCCTCACCTTCATAAGGGAGTCTCTCTCTCTTTTCTGCTATTCAAACTCCATCTCTAAACCTAGGGTTCCCACTAAAACTGCTCTAAATTTCAGTTTCGGACGTTTAATCATTTGGGTCTGCTACAGAATTGATTCGGTGGGATCAGAGTAGCAGATATTATGGATGGGAAGTGTGAAAGCTTACAACCATCATCTTCATGATCATCTTGATCCTCACGGTGGCCCAACGTTTTTTTTTTTTTTTGAGACTAATGTTCTAGATATATAATTAAGAAGGCATAAATACATTATGAAATACGTGTAAGAAGTGCAAGACTGCCATCGTAACAGCCACCGTAGGGGCTATCATAACTGCCACTTAAAGGGCTATTGTAACCGCCACCGTAGGGCTATCATTCCTATTACATATGATAAACTAATGGTAAACCACTAGCCAAGAGTTTTGATTCCAAGACCTCCCAAGTAATTGGAGGGATGCACAGCTGTTGGGCCAAAGACCCATGTGCACGGTGGCCCAACTTGATCTTGGCCAAACTTAGTTTACTTTATTTTTCTGCATCATCTCAAGACTAGCTCTAACCTGAGTTGAGTTTGGGCCTGATGATAGTCAACTCAAAATTGGGAAATCAAATCAGGGCTCTAAGTTGGTTCGGTTTCAATCAGGATTTTGTTTGTTCCAAGCTTAGCCTAGTTACAAATAATTTCCCTTGAAATCATCAGAAACTCGCTTTGGACCTCAAAATACAGGCCCACTACTTTTCGGTCTAGTATGTTGTGTCCAAAAATGTTGTGAAAATATAGTATAAGAAGCCTGTGAGCAGAGATTACAATCAGGGGTCCATAGCTCAGTGGTAGAGCATTTGACTGCAGATCAAGAGGTCACCGGTTCGAACCTGGTTGGGCCCTCTTTGAATGTTTTATTTTTAAACGAATCTCTTTTTTTTAAGGTTACAGATAGTTGGTTGTAAACCATCTTATTAAATCCATAGGACAGCTTCAGTTTAGTAATTTTGGTTACTCTTTATCCAGAAAAGAGTACAATTAAACAAATTTGGTGGCCCAAATTGCTCTCATTGATTATTATGGTCGGATTTTTCGCCAACTTTTTTCATTATCCAACACAATTTAAAATAAATAAATAAAAATGAAGACACCACTCATATCTTTTTTATTATGAGAATCTGAACTATACTAACTCCACGTATTTTTTTTAATTATGCTATGGAGGCGGCCCTAAAGTAACATGGGTGCCACACATTTAAATAAATAAATAAAGACTAAATTTTATATTTTTTTTAAGTTTTGTAACGATTTCTTATTATCATAATTAAAAAAAAATCGGGAAGTCATTTTTTTAGTTTATATATGGGGCCCCGTTTTAGGATTTCGCTTTGGGCCCCCGAAATCTCAGATACGGCCCTGACAGCTTTGACACTCTTTCTCCTGCTCTCGTTCTCGCTCAGGTTAGGCTATTACTTTACAGAAATGACGTTTGAACTGATGGTTTTACAAAAGTGATGTCCAACGCTTATGGTAAGGTGGGACCCACCACTTTCCCTTCCCAAAAGTATTTTAACGGTAGAATTAGGGTTACCGAAAAACCTACAAAATAATCTACAAAAAGAAACAATTTTAGATTTGACATCAAATCACATCGGTATGTGAAGCAAATTACGAAAAAGTATGAATACATACTATGGTCAGATTTCAAGTCTATAGGTCCCCTAACTTACATCATAGTGGGACCGACCACACCACAGAGGCATCTGGCACATCTTTTGTACTTGGTCTGTACAAACAGCACTACTCATTACTTCAAGGGGTGCTGCTATCGTAACACTAAATTTGGGCTCGACAACTGACGTGGCGGTAACACTTGAGGTGGCCGCCTCAAACTATGCGCAACATCTTGCCATGTCGTCCGCATTTTCAATTTTTTGGTTTTTTTTATTAAATTGTTTTTCTTTTCTCCTTTTTTAGCGCAGAATCCCAAAACTTGATTGATTTGATCCAACGATGGTAATAATTAACCCAAATCAAAAAAAAATTTCTATCAAAACAATGCCTCTATCCTTCAGTCCTTCTTCTTCCTTACTTAGATCTAGGGTTTTACCATTTAGGATTTCACCATTTTAGGGTATCATACTGATTTCTATGGAAAGAAATCGAAATCTTTTTTTATAGAGAAACAGGAAAATAGATATCAGATTCGACTATAAACAGAATTCATGGCATCTAATTTAACTAAAAAATTCTTCTCTTTCTCTCTCTAGAATTTCTCTTCCAATTCATCAATGGGGTTCTTCTTCAAATTCTCTTGCTTTCTCATTTTGACCCGCAACAGCATCATCAACATCAGGCCATGGGTTTTAAAAACCCTCACTCTTACGAAAGGTTATTTTTTACTCCTCTCTAGCATGAGTCTCAATCTTTCTCTTTTCTCTCTTTTCTACAATTATTACTCTACAAGATCCAAGATTTCGTTTTTCTACTACTAAAACTTCTCACATAATCAGAACTGTAGTTTCACAAAAATTATTGTGTTGCGATTGGGATTGAGAAAACAAAAACCAACTTAAAATAAATAAAATTAATTCCTTCAATCACAAAGAGACCCAAATATGTCTGATATTTCCTCTGCTCACCAATTCAGGCTTTTTTTTTTCCTGGAGAGATTTCAAAGATTTAAGACTATAGATGAGAATAGATTGAAGATCTTCATGCCGATGTTCGAAGAGCTCAAAAATAGTAAAGAGCAAATCTATGAAGATAAGGTAAAAGCCCTAATTTCAAGTTCCAAATGGTGAAACCCTAAATTCAAGTTCCCAATGGTGAAACCCTAGGTCTAAGGAAGAAGAAGGGCAGAGAAAATGGAGAGAATTTCTGTTTTGATAGAGACGAGGTATATCGCCGTGCCTCCGGCACGGCTCAAAACCTCCGGAGAGAGAGAGGGCAGGGCGCAGAGAGGGGGAGCCTGAGATCGAGAGAGAGAGAGGTAGACGAAGAAGAAGAAGCAGAGAGGAGGGGAGAGAAATCGAGAGAGAGAGGGCGAGAGAGAGAGAGAGGGCAGGGGAGGAGAAGGGACGGAGGGAACAAAGTTGTCTTAATAGCTTATGTAAAGGACAAATTTGCCCCCCGTCCTGAATTGTATTATAGATTTTTCTTTTGAAAATCACCTCGGATCAAATCAATCAGGTTTTGGGACTCCAAGACAAAAAAAAAAGAGAAACGAAAAAAATTTAATAAAAAAAAACAAAAAAATTGAAAAATTGGACGACGTGGCAAGATGCTGCGCATAGTTTGAGGCGGACACCTCAAGTATTACCGCCACCGTGCCACGTCGGTTGTCGAGCCCAAATTTGGTGTTACACTAGCAGCACCCTACTTCAAGACCTTGCACCAGCCGCCATCGTCATCCAACAAACCAAATGAGCAAGAGATAATTATAGCTGGCAGTGGGATCCACATGGAATTCAGAAACATGTCCCGCGCTTTAGGAATGGAATTATTAATCTTATCCCGAATGACGTTGGCATGGGATGAAACGTGGACGCCGCTCCACCGTCTCGATCGTTAACGTTAGCGTGAGTCCACAAGTGCGGGAAGCGGAGTGGGGTCTAAATGGACATTACGGTCCTGCTTAGTACACCGTGAATATTTGCATACGCGAAAATTAACGATTTATCATAGATTTATAGATGATTAATGAGAGCATCTAATAACAAATATTTGGTAGGATTTGCAATGAGCTTACAAAATAAACAATCAAAATTTTTTTTATATTTTTTTTAATTTATAGAATTTTAATTAGTACCTACAAGAACCGTGAATTTTTGCATTTGCGAATATTCATGGTGTACCAAGCAGGGCCTATGTGTCAAATATAGCTTGTTCTAAACTCTATTCTTCCTCCAGCCGCAAAGCAACCCACACCTTGGATAATTGCTGCCCTTGTTTTGCTTTATAATGACATAAATGCCCTTCATTCAAGTCCTTTGTAAATGAAAAAGAGTAGTCCCAATGCCTCCTCAAATTGTGCACACGGTTTTTGTGCATTCAAAGTGGTCCTACAATGTACGATGTGACGCCCAATTTTATGTTGTGAGATCCATTTAAAAATTCGGAATTGATGGTATATTTGTAAAGAATTCTGTCAAATTTAACAAAAACTTTTTTCTAGTTGCGTCCTATGTATGATCTTACTCATTTATCGGATTAGATTCTTCCATCACAGGCACCGCTTTTATATAAGTTGGCTTCGGCATACGTTTCTTTTGTATGTGTAGTTGTTTATATTGTTTTTGGGGTCCAAACAACAGACTCCACACCACTGAATAATTCTTATAGTTGGCATGCCTTTGAATTCGTGAGTTAACTGCCTTTTGATGTCAATAAGAGTTTAAATAGGATGTAATCTTTTCTGAAAATATAAATGATAAGAAAATCATTCTCAAAACCTATATGGTGATGAAGTATGTAACTAGATGCGTGCCTCGGATTGGTAATACTGAACTAGAAAGAAATTATCAAGTCCCATGGTGCATTATGGAAGATCCAAATATCTTTCAATAATACAAAAATCAAAATCATGTGGTTTGTAAAACAAACATTTAAATCCATGTGTTAATATAGTCATAATGATAAAATAATAACAAAATCAGTTTGCCACCAAACAAATCTTGAATGACATTTGATTTGAATCTAGACATGAGATCAAATTGAAGAAAATTAACCAAAAAAAAAATGGTACCTAAACCTAATATATAAATATACAAAGGGAAACAACAAATAAAAAAATATAATATTTTTATCCTTAATAAATAAATAAAAAATCAATTTCCTTTGTTTTTTTATATGAAATAATGATCATATTTTTGTTGAAATAAGTAACTCGATGCTAACGACAATCTCTACAATGTGATACCAGCAAAAATCAAGATGGGTATAAATATTGGTTTAAAATCCACAGGCTAACTATTTGACATTGAGATATCCTTATGTCATGTTATTCCAATTTTAAAATATTACAAACATATAATTAAACATTAATTCTAAAATAATCTGAAGTGCTAAAAATAAAATAAAAAGAAAACTAACTGTAGTTTTTCTTCTTCATCATCTTCTTCTTTCTCTTCGTCTTCTTTAATTCAATAATTCCAAACACAATCAAGGTCTACAGGACCACCTGAAGTAGATGGAACTTCTTGTTCTTCGAAAGATCGAGAACCCATTTCATAATTTGATACAACTGAAGAGATTTCAGGGTTTATTTCAGTTGTCAAGTCTGTTTCTTGTGAAATACTTACCATCTCTCTCTCTACTTTACAATTCTGCAGTTTCACAGTTTGTCCATGGTTTTCTAGTAAAGCCCTCAAGCTAGGTTGATCTTGAATCAAAATAGGACCTGGGTATTGAAAATTTTCCTGAATTGGAAGATTTTGATTGAAGTAGAGTGAGTTTGGAAGAGAAATCTTGGGGAAGATCAATGAAGAACTTGAGATTTCAGAAGGGTTTGCAGAAGTTGATAAAATAGAGGAATTGAAGCAACCAAACATCTTTTCCTGATTTCTTTGAACTTCCATTAATGCATTGGAGAAGCAGGTCACGTGAGGTTTCTCACTCTTAATGAGTGAAGAATCAATTAATGGAGGCAAAAGAGAAGGGCCCAATTCATTTTCAAAAGAACTCAACCTAACAAGTCCTGAAACATAAGCTTTTTTCCCACCTGATGAATCCTTCTTTTCAAATACCCTACTAATCACCCATTCGTTCTGTAAATCAAAGAAAAGAAAAAAACAAGAATTAGTAACACAAGAACCCATCAAGAAAATCACCATTAAAACAGATTAAAACTGAGAAGGAAGCTCTACCTTGATTGTTTTTGTGAGGTTAGAGAGAGAATTCTTCCCTTCTAACCTGTATTCATGCATGATCCAGTTAGTTTTATCTCCTTTTGGAGCTCTTCCTCTGTAAAAAACCAGTGTCTTTTTCATCCCAATCAGTGATTTTCCCCTGTAAATTTTCTTATCTTTTCCTGTAGCTTTCCAATACCCAGCTTCAGTAGCTCTGTTGGTTCTCAAACCAGTTGGATATTTTCTCTCTCTAAAACAGAAAAAGTACCACTGTTTTTCTCCCATTTTTGCTCTCCCTTCATTGAAAAAACCAAACAAAAAACTCATAAAAACCTTAAAACATACTTATATAAGATAGAAAAACAGAGAACTTACATGGCAAATCCCAAGGCTCACACTTATTCAAATCCACCTCACCAATTGCTTCTGCAGAGAAATTACTATCAAGGACTTTCTTAGAGAGATAATGAGTTATAAGTTCTTCATCAGTTGGGTGAAATCTAAATCCAGGAGGCAAATCAATCTGACTCTGATCATCAGAAATCTTCTCCATCTCTTATTAAAACACCTTAATTCCTATCTAAATACTCTGTTTCAGACACCAAACCTCAAAAATCTTAATGGGTTCTCACCAAAATTCACCACTTTCCAATACTCAACACATCATAACAATCATCAATTGTACTGACAGCATCCCAACAAACAAAACCCACCAAAAGATTTAAAGAAATATAGAAGTTGTGGCTTTGAAGGCACAAAATGAAGCCATGGAAGTTTGAAGTTTCTAATCTGATAGAGAGAGAGAGATGGTTTTTTTTTTAAGGAAAATAGTGTATTGAGGAACAGAACTTATCTAAATACTGGTACTTAAGAGAGAGAAACGTAGTTTTAAAGGAAACTAAGGGAGGTTGGTAGCTTTGGCTTTCTTTAGCTTTTCTTGTAATACCTTTACTTCCAAATCTTGTCTAAATACAATTCACTTCATTAACCTGTATGTAAATATGGAAACAACTCAATTTGAATCATTTATAAAAGGGGAGAAACGTTAATTAAATTCTTTTTAGGTCATTTTTTGGTGGATCAGCTTACACATAGATTTGACACAGTAGTGGGGTCTACATTGAGATAATCAAAGAGCTAAAATTTTGTAAAGATTATCTCCTTATTGTTAAATTTCAACGAGCTTTTGACAGTATCAAAAGCTCTCTGCACCTGCGATATATGTGAGTCTGCACCGAAGAAATTAAAGTGCCTTTCGGAGCTACTTACCTATGTTAAATACCTATGGTAATCTTGTTTATCTATTTTATTTAAAAAATGTTTATTAATTTAGTTGAATTAATGTAAGATAGAGAAGCGACAATTTTCAGCTACATAATCGCCACCTACAATTTGTTAGTGTTATCGACCTATCTAAAGTCATCTACTAACTACAAATCAATAATTAAACAAATTGAAATTTGGTAAATTTGATTAAAAACTCAGATTAGTTGGTTAAATGAGTTCAAAATTGTTCTTCCCACTTTTAACAGCTAACAACTAACGCGTACCCACTCAAAAAAAAAACCTATTCAATCTTCTTGACGTTGAAATAGTGCATCAAATAATTGTAAGAAAACATCATGCAGGTGGACTATTTGGACCACGTAGGTTTCTTCGACGAGTGACGAGTTATTCATTAGCAGAAAAACAAATCAAATAATCACCAGTAAGTAAAAATTTTGGCTAGGCCCTTGACCCCATCATTCATTTAGTACAAATTACCGCTAAAATGAATGATTAAATAACGTTACTACAATCTCTAGAGGGGTGGACAAGAGGCCCATACGTAGTCAGCTTCACATCGGCTTAAAGTAGTAAAGCTTTCTTTTTCAGTTAACCTAATAACCAAATAATGTATCCACACGTGGCGATTTTGTCTCTTATGAGGAATTTCAATCTTCTTGTAAATCTCAAAGATCCAACGGTCCCAATTTAATCTAATAATTAACGTCCATATCTTTCCACGAGAGCATTCCAAAAGAAACGGAATTGACAAAACCTGAATACTTCGCTACAGAAAAATTTCAGATATATCAGTGGCATGCTCTTCTGGCCCCACTTATCCCACGGATTATGCGTCACTATGTGGAAAATCATAACCATCCAATCCTAAAATTTGAAAGACTAAAAAAACTTTAAGCTTCAAGATTTTGATGGGCTGTTTATAAGAAGCACGGACACTTACATATACGATANATAAGTGGAATCTTCAGCCTCATGTAGGGGAGCAGTTGATGGCCAGCTGGATGGATGTGTGCCGAGTTAAATATTAATTGTCTGAGGAGCCTAATAAACTAAGAAGTACGGACACTGACAGGAGGATATGGATACGACACAACAAGGATACGACGACACGTCAAATTTAAAAAATATAAGACACGGACACGTCAAAGATATATAATTAAATAATATATATTTATATTAAAAATTTATTTCATAAATGAAATTCTTCAAAGAAGTCTAGAAAATTCCTTTGCATAAAGGGTGTCGACAATAATAAAAGACAAAGAAACACAAAAAAAAAACATGTGTCATGTTTTGTTTCATTTATTAAATTTTTCCATAAAAAAATCTCACAAAACATATATTTAAAATGACACGTGTCTGACACGAACACGCGACTCCAATTAAAGTGTCCGTGCTTCATAGAATGGTCTGATTTTTAAATATGATCTAAATGATGAGGAGATCATTATTGAAAAAACTCAGCCGTTAGATCATCCTCCTTGAAGGAACAATTTGGATAGGGTAATTGATCCCTTCTCTAAATTATCTTGGTCATGCTTATCACTTATCCGAATCCTTTACTGCGAAAAAAAATCCCGTAGAAAAACAAACAATTTTTGGAAACAAATAGGTAGAAATCTGAAGAGTCTGATATTGTTTATCTCGTGAATTGTGCAATAAGCATTTCACATTCCTACATCTCTATGTATGACTAAAACAACATTCATACCAACATATAATTAGGGCAAGAGTAGTGGGAATCCCTAAATCCAATCTCTTAATCTATGAATCTATAGGTTTAGAGTAGGTGAATAGTAAGAAGAAAGGGAAGAATCCCTTTAGGTGTTAAGAGAATATTGTGCACGCTGATATGATCATCTCGGCAATCATCAGATCATCTCTGCTCACAAATTAATGCTAATACATTAGAGACTTTTTATTCTAGCGATGAATCAATGATCGCACTAAATATTTTTGAAAATTGGCGATGATCTGATGATAGGCCCAAATGTGCCGACTGTCAAATGCTCGCCCGACTATCAAATGATGGTTCACTCCACTAACCATCCATTAACTAGTGGAAAGTTGTTTAGATTTGATATTATGCCAAGAATCCATGGATTCATGGGTGCAGGGATCCCACTAAACTTGCCCTTATGACTTGTGAGATTCATGTATCAACATGTATGTCTATATGTCATGTATGAACATGACTGGACATGGATGCATGTATGCTGTAGTATAAACAAGAAAGTTAGGTTAAGAATACTAAATACATGAATGCCTACAAGGAAGAAAATATTAAAGATATAATTAAAACCATTCTTTAATTAGCATACCAAGATTGTTGATAATGGAAGACACTAACAGTGCTCATCAGCTTATCCAACACTCAAACCCAAATCTTAACTACTTATTATCTGTATCCTTTATAAGCATCAAAGCCATCTTAGCTTTCTGTATCCAACAATTTAATTACATACCTTATTTTCTTCATTTTTGGTTTTCCATGGAAGACTTGAAACTTTCAACCTCAGATGGATACAAAATATGGATCACCATGCTCATTGGTGTCGTCCTATCGTCCGTCTTCATCCACAGATTGAAGCAAAGGAACGTAAAAGGCCCGAAAACATGGCCTCTCATTGGGGCAGTGATCGAACAGCTAATGAACTACGATAGAATGCACGATTGGCTAGTCGAATACTTGTCGGAGTCGAAAACTGTCAAGGTTCCCATGCCCTTCACTACTTATACTTACATTGCTGATCCTGCAAATGTTGAACATGTTCTTAAAACAAACTTTGTTAACTATCCAAAGGTAAAAATTCCTAACTAATTAACAAGTAATTAATGTCTAATTAGTTTTTGGTTATTAATCTATCTCTGATTATGTATATTTGATTCTAAGAACTTATGGTGTTATTAATGGTATGAGTAAAAGGGTGAAGTTTATCATTCATACATGGAAGTGTTGCTTGGAGATGGGATTTTCAACTCAGATGGGGAGATGTGGAGAAAGCAAAGGAAGACTGCTAGTTTTGAGTTTGCATCTAAGAACTTGAGAGATTTCAGTACCATTGTCTTTAGAGAGTATGCAATGAAGCTCTCAAGTATTTTATGTCGAGCATCGATTCGTAACGAACAAATTGACATGCAGGTCAGTCACAAAAATCCCTATTCTAATTTTGCAGTAAACAAAAATGTTGTGTCATGTCAAGATATAATGAATTGAATTGATAAACAACAGATTTTTAGTATAAATCTACAGAAAGGTATTAAAGTGTATATAGAATTAGAGATATGGTACATGGCTGATGAAGGGGTTATTTGTTAGGAACTATTGATGAGGATGACTTTGGACTCCATTTGTAAAGTGGGATTTGGTGCTGAAATAGGAACTTTGGCTCCTCAACTACCTGATAATCGCTTTGCTCGAGCTTTCGACACTGCAAATATCATTGTCACGCTTCGGTTCATCGACCCTTTATGGAGATTAAAGAGATTTTTTAAAGTAGGATCTGAAGCCTTACTTGATCAAAGTATTCAAGTCATTAATGAATTTACATACAGTATGATCCACAAAAGAAAAGCAGAGATACAAGAAGCTAAATCAACTAATAGGAATGGTAATAAGGTAAGCATCTTCTATCAGATCTATACATATCCAACTTCCATCCATAGTGACCAATTTTTCTGTTTTTTGCATGCAATCACATTGAAATGAATCAGATAAAGCATGATATTTTGTCGAGATTCGTCGAGTTGAGTGAGAACCCCGACAGCAACTTGACAGACAAAAGCCTTAGGGATGTCGTCCTAAATTTTGTAATCGCTGGACGTGACACAACGGCAACAACCCTATCTTGGTTTATTTACATGGTCATGATGAATCCAAATGTAGCAGAGAAGCTCTACTCTGAGCTCAAAGCTTTTGAAGAAAATCAAGCCAAAGAAGAGAAGGTTTCATTGCTTCCTTATGATCTTGAGGACCCAAAATCTTTCACTGAAAGATTAACACAATTCGCGAGTTTCTTGACTTATGATTCACTAGGAAAATTATCTTACTTGCACGCAGCGGTCACAGAAACACTTCGTTTGTACCCTGCGGTTCCCCAGGTATGTGACAAAAATGGGTTGAATATGGTTTAGAATTTTTTTTTGTTTTTCAATCAATCAAAAATAAACTTTATTCTATGTAATAGATAAGTTCAGGTAAAGCTAACAAAGAATGTACAACTGACTATATATATATATATATATAGGACCCAAAAGGGATCTTAGAGGATGATGTGTTGCCTGATGGAACTAAAGTGAGAGCAGGAGGGATGGTGACTTATGTGCCCTACTCAATGGGTAGAATGGAGTACAACTGGGGACCTGATGCAGCTTCATTCAAGCCTGATAGATGGCTTAAAGATGGGTTCTTCCAAAATGCCTCTCCATTCAAATTCACAGCATTTCAGGTAAGACTATTATAAGTTAAACAAATCAAATCCTCGTAATTTAATCGAAACACTAACTAGAGTTCAACTACGGCTACATCATATGATCTGTGTGTGGCTTGTGATGATGCAGGCTGGACCAAGGATATGCCTAGGCAAGGACTCAGCATATCTCCAGATGAAGATGGCACTTGCTATCTTGTGTAGATTCTTCAACTTTCATTTGATTCCAAATCATCCTGTTAAGTATAGGATGATGACAATTTTATCCATGGAGCATGGTTTGAAGGTTACTGTAACTAGACGATCTTAGATGATTGTGAGAAGTACAACTGTTCCCTAATTATTACTACTTTTAGTGATGAATGTACTACGCATACTAATGCAACCTTTTGGGTTCGGCTTCCTCTTTACTTTGAAAGACAACAAGAAGAAATCAATTTGCACACCACAAGGTACAGTATATATAAATGACTCTACAAATATTTTGCTTAAAACTGGATGAAGCAACGAAATAGATGTTATTGGAAAATAACAAAAAGGAAAATAGAATTTAAAGCAAATGTGAAGAATAGAAACAAGCTTAGTCATACTGAACTCTACTATTAAAAAGAAACTTTGCAGCTAGGATTGACATGGCCATAATATTAAGCAATATAGGAGTTTATGAAATGTAGTAAGAGTTCTAGTTGTGTTTTATAAACTTTGAAAGCAATAATAAATAGAGTCCTCTGTTTTATAGATCACAGATTTCATATTTATTGAGACCATAAAGGTCAGGGTTTATGATGATTGTTAATCCTCTACAAAGTTAAAAGTAATTAAGGGTGTTGTTATAACAACAGGTTGATTGTGAAAGAAATTGTACATGAAAGAAAAAAAATAAAAATGGAGAGAACTGTTGATGCAAACAATTCAAATGAAAATTATGAAACATTACTTTTATATTAAGAAGTGATCAAAGAATTGGAGTATGAACTTGAAAACAATAAGCAAAATCATAAAAACCCCATAACAGGTTATCATGTGCAGTACTTATTGGTCTCAAGCAAATAAATAATTCGGATGATAATTTGAGAGGTGCAATTAAGGATACCTGGTTGTAAAAAATTATGATCACCTTTAAAGGAACCAAGCAAATCCCAATATAGGACCGGGATGTAAAGAAATGAACACTGAACTGGAAGAACGTTTCAATTCTTAATAACAAGCAGATTCGTGTCTCTTATATATGTTAAAGAAATGGTTCATCTTATTAGTTAATCCAATGCACCTCTCTCTAGTGTTAGTTTCAACCGCATCTTGAAGATGGAACGATCATCTATTTTGGGTTTTACAACGTCGTCACTCACAACTGAGA
>MVGT01002224.1:174982-189889 GCA_002174775.1 Macleaya cordata
TTTATATAGGCATGCAAAGGGATCAGCTCCACCAACTATGGTTGGTGGCTGCCCCTTTTGTTGACAAAGGAGTATAGAGATGGCTGCTCCTCCTTTGTTGACTAAAGAAGCTGTACACAAGTCTAAAGTTTACAGCTTCTAGATAGAAGCTATGGGTGGAGGTTTATTAGCCTCCACCACTTGACAATCTCTCACTTGGAGTCGAATGAACCTCAAACCCCAAAGCTGCAGTATACTATCACCTTCCCTTTTCAAACTGGATTGTCAGTGCTAACTGAATCTCCTTGATGCGGCTCACCTCCTTGTCTCTCAGAATAAGAGACCCACTGAAGCTTTGCAAAGATTCAGTTTTTCCATGGTTACCCCTTTGGTAAACATGTCAGCTGGATTCTTTGAACCAAGAATCTTTTCGAGTAATAACTCGCCATCATCCAACAGAGATCGAATGAAATGATATCTGATGTCGATACAATCAAATTAGCCTGGATTAAATATCTCTCTACAAACCTAATACAAGGGAGTAAAGAGTCAGCTAGGTTTAGAATTCATAACCAGAACCGCAGGAACCACTAGGACGAGCACCCTATGTAGAATTCTAGTTTTTTTTTTTTGGGAATAAAAGTATCCGAATAGAACCAGATTCAAAGTGAACCAATTCCTAATTTGAATCTTCTTCTCCATTCCATTTTTTTCCTTGTGAAGTTTGCATCTAATTAAATGTGAGGTACCCGTGCCGTGCTCCAAACGAACCGGGATGTCCAAAACCTGACTAACATGGAAATGGAACTGTTAATTCAGGCCTAGAGCCAAGATCTCCAGTACCTTTACCACAATTAAAATTTAGTATATCAAAATTTTAGAAAAATAGTACAAAAAAAATAAAAAAATCGTGTATCATATATGTATAAATACCCATAAATAATATTCGTTAATTTTACCATAACTTGCAAAATACAAAAGTCTAATATGAATTTTTTTAAAAATGGTTAAAATTCATTTATTAAAAATGAATCAATCAGTGATTACTAACAGGACATACAATTATGATATTCAAAAACATGTATTATATTAATTTAATTTACTTCTCAGAATTAGTGGCTCATACAACTTTGTTCCCTCAAAGATGCGAAATTGAATTTTTCCCCCTCGATTATACGGTTTTCCATCACTTGGTCATCTAATAGTGCACGTGTGTTCCACACGGCCTTTTTTTTTTTGCACAAAAAATTTAACTTATCCATAAGAATTAATAGTTAATTCAACTTCGCCCCGTGTAATGGCTAGTTCAACTTTATTCCCCTCAAATATGAAAAAGTACACACATTAAAAAAGACCATGCAAAATGCACGCGTACTTTTGGATGACCATGTAACGAAAACCGTGATATTAAAAGAGAAAGTTCAATTTTACATCTTTGAGGGAAAAAGTTGAATTAGGGCAAATACTATGGTAGTACTTGCCCTTAGCCATTATTTCTGATGGGGTAAGTTAAATTTACCCTAAATGTACACATAAAGCACATTTATGCATGTACTATTTTTCTTTTATAAGTGTAGTTTTATTTTAAGGCCACTGATATTTCTACACAACTTTTTACTAAAACTACGTAACTTAAATTTATATTGGTCCATACTGTCGACAATACAAAATAGCTTATCGGTTATGTATAGCTGACAATACTTAGTTTGGCGGTTCTAAGCTACCGACAAATTATTTTATAATATTTGTATTATCGATTCTAAACTACGGACGAACAATTCGACTAAAAATTGTACGGAAATATCTATTAATTGTTTAATAGCGAGACAATTCGACTAATAGCGAGACAATTCGACTAAAAATTGTCTCGCTATTAATTGGGATCGATAAGAAAAAGCTCGGTCGTTGACGACAATAGACCTGTGAAATCCACTTGATGAGTAGAATATGATCTTTTTAAGGGCCGAAATTGTATGGTGTCGAAAACGCCAAGAAATACGATCATGGCAGGAAAGAAAGCGTTAAGGAAAAAAAAAAGAGATAGAAGGGATAAATTAACAAGCTTCACACACATTAAATTGTTTGTATGTATTAGTTGTTGTCTCCTCCACAAATATTATATGGCTAGTCCAATTTAAAAATGCACAAATCGTACGTTCCCTAATGAACTGTTGGATCTTCGTGAAAAAAATCTAAATGTTGATTTTTTGTAAGAATGAATTTATTTTAATATATAGATCAATTTCATTAAAATTTATATCATTTTAAAACTTTTAACAGCAAATTAATAGTTTTTCAGAAATTTATTTTCACTTTAACGTGTAACTAATTTTTGATAAAGTTAAAAATTTTAGAACAATTTGATTTTTATTGAAGATGATATATAAATAATTTTTTTTACCAAAAGTTACCCTTTAGATTATTTTCGTGTAAGCTCTAAAGCTTTAGGCAGTGGGTCCCACCTCATATATTTTCAGGTGTTTTTTTAATTATATATAAATATAAATGTCTTTGAGAAGACTAACAAAAAGTAGGTACCACCATGGTATCTACTTCTTTTTTTTAATCAATAAAATTTTATCTTTTCTCAATAAAAAAAAAAGAAAAAGAAAAGAAGACTAACAAAAAGTTAGGTTAGAAAAGTAAAGCTAAAAGTACTCATCAGCTTCATGAATGCACCACATGACTAAATCTTAACTCCTTAAAAGCTTCAAAGCCATCCAGCATCAGCTCAGAATCAACTATTATTATTCACCTTAATTATTTGTTCATCTATAATGTTAGTTTGCCATGGAAGAGTTGAGAGTTTCATCCAATTTTTCATTCCCAAATCTTGGATACAAAATGGGAATCAGTACTGTACTGATTAGCATCGTCATATCGTCAATTTTCAGGCACAGATGGAAGCAAAGGAACATAAATGGCCTGAAAACATGGCCTCTCGTGGGGGCACTTATCGAACTGCTTAAGAACTACCATAGAATGCATGATTGGTTAACTGATTACTTAGCGGAGTCGAAAACCTTCAAGGTTACGCTGCCATTTACATCCTATACTTACACTGCAGATCCTGCAAATGTTGAACATGTCCTCAAAACAAACTTTGCTAACTATCCAAAGGTGGGTATTTTTCTATGTAACTATGTTTCTTAATTTATCTCTCATACTGTCTGATTCTAAGAGCTAATATATGGTTTTAATTGATGGTCTTGAGTGAAGGGTGAAGCTTTTCATTCAATCATGGAAGTGTTGTTTGGAGATGGGATATTCAACTCAGATGGGGAGATGTGGAGGAAGCAAAGGAAAACTGCTAGTTTTGAGTTTGCATCTAAGAACTTGAGAGATTTCAGTACCCTTGTTTTTAAAGAGTATGCAATGAAGCTCTCTAGTATTTTGTGCCAAGCATCGGTCCGCAACAAAGAATTCGATATGCAGGTCAGTCTAAAAATGCCTACATGTTTTAATAAGTAGAAACCTGTCTAATATAATCTAACTGTAGTATTCGACTAGGATCCAACCAATTTATCAAAATTTCTTTACAGTTGATCATTTGTTGTTGAAATATGAACTAATTATCAAGTGTGAGACATGGTAGATGGCTTATGAACTAATAAAGGGGGCTACAAATTTGTTAGGAACTGCTGTTGAGGATGACTTTGGACTCCATATGTAAGGTGGGATTTGGTGTCGAAATTGGGACTTTGGCTCCTCCTGTTGATCAACTACCTCGTAATCGCTTTGCTGAAGCTTTTGATACTGCAAATAGCATTGTTACGTTTCGATTCATCGATCCTTTTTGGAGAATAAAGAGATTTCTTAAAGTAGGATCTGAAGCCATACTTGATCAGAGTATTCAAGTCATTAATGAATTCACATACAGTATGATCCAGAAAAGAAAAGCAGAGATCCAAGAAGCTAAATCAACTAGTAAGAAGGGTACTAAGGTAAGCATCTTCCATATCAGATCTATATCTAGATATATAGCTAGAATTTCTTTTCAGATGATAAATGAGTCTAGGAGTCAATCAGTTCTGGTTCTGTTATTGAACTAGAAAATTGTTCCAATTCAGGTTTGATTTCAGATAAACGGGTAACAATTGAGACCCTTAATTTTACTGCACACAGTTACATTGAACATATATATATACTTAACTTAGTTATTATGGTATGTAATTAATCAGATAAAGCATGATATGTTGTCGAGATTCATCGAATTGAGTGAGAACCCGGACAGCAACTTAACAGACAAAAGCCTTAGAGATGTCGTCCTAAATTTTGTAATGGCTGGACGTGACACAACGGCGTCAACACTATCTTGGTTCATATACATGAACATGATGAACCCTAATGTAGCAGATAAGCTCTACTCCGAGCTTAAAGCTTTTGAAGAAGATCGAGCCAAAGAAGAGAAGGTTGCATTGGTTCCCTATGATTCCCAAGACACCAAATCTTTCACCGAAAGATTAGCACAATTTGCAGGTCTATTAACTTATGATTCACTAGCAAAATTATCTTACTTGCATGCAGCCATCACTGAGACACTTCGTTTGTACCCTGCTGTTCCCCAGGTACGTAACCCTCTCTGTTTACTAGGCAATTTATAATAAGTTTAGGTAAAGCTAACGAAGGATGTAAATCTATATTTGTATAGGACCCAAAAGGCATCCTGGAGGATGATGTACTGCCTGATGGAACCAAATTGAGAAAAGGAAACATGGTGACTTATGTGCCCTACTCAATGGGTAGAATGGAGTATAACTGGGGACCTGATGCAGCTTCATTCAAGCCTGAGAGATGGCTCAAAAATGGGTTTTTCCAAAATGCCTCTCCATTCAAATTCACAGCATTTCAGGTAAGACTATCAATTATAAGCAATCAAGCCTTCTTAGTTTGTTCGAAAAACTAACTAGAGTTCAACTCCTGCATTGTAATCATGCAGGCTGGACCAAGGATATGCCTAGGGAAGGACTCGGCGTATCTCCAGATGAAGATGACACTCGCCATCTTGTGTAGATTCTTCAATTTCCATCTGATCCCAAATCATCCAGTGAAGTACAAGATGATGGCAACTTTATCGATGAAGCATGGTTTGAAGCTTACCGTAACTAGACGATCTTAAAATGTTTGCAAGAGATCCAGCAAATCCCTAATTAGTTTTAGTTACGACCAGACCAAAGCAATAGGACCTGGAACAAGTTTCTGTTATGTAGCTTCTTTTTCATTTCTATTTTTCCCTTCTGTAACTAATGTTGTATAATATAGTTTCTGGTTCTGAACATGTCATAGCAACCTTCACCTGCGTACATAATCATATTAGTAGTTCTATAAACTAAGAATTTTTCTTTTTCTGCTTTTCTTTCCATTCTTTGATTTCTTCATCTATCTTTGCTTGTACGCTTGCATGGAAACCCGGATATGGTTCGTAATGGAAAACAATCTGAAGAACCTGAAACAGTAATTGAAGTATACTAAACTTACTCTTCTAATAAGAAAAAAAAAAAANTTGTCTCGCACTGAGAAAACCTTTCTCCCATTCTATAGACAAATCCCGAACACCAAGATCGCAGACATCTTTTGTCAATTTCCCACAGAAAAGGTTCTTTAAAATTCATAGACCAATTTGAAATGCCGCGACCAATCAGATTCTTGGTAAAGAGACTACAGTTAAAAGAAACACCACGGCAACTAATTGGTGCACAGGGAGATACAAAATATATGTTCACAACTTTATTTAGCATTTGGAAGAGCATTATGACATTCTTTTGAAAAAATCCTCACTAGAAAAGTTTTAAATTACTGCAGATGTAATTTAGCAATGTAATTTTTCTTTTCTGTTTTGGAATGAGGTAGACTACTACAACAATGACCATGGGCATAATGAAAACCTGACCCCTATTTATTAGACTTCTGATTCAGATCACAGATAAATAAATGGAGTTAAGAACAACTAATTTAGATACATCATACATGCAGATCACTTTCTAAATAAATGGCAATAAAATCATTCCTTAGAGTAGAAAGCTCAATACATAAAGATCACCTTATGAGCAGACAGAATAAGAAGCAAAGCAGCAAATTGAGGAGATTAAGCGTTTTAAAGTGGCAATAAACATAAACTGTTATCTGTCATGGCAATATTTTATGAATTGAATTGATCAAACAATATATTGCAAATAACAACAGATTTTTATAATAAACCTACAGCAAGATATTGAAGTATATATATAATTAGAGATATGGTACATGACTGATGAAGGGGTTTTTGGCTAGGAAATGTTGATGAGGATGACTTTGGACTCCACCTAAAACTTTTAACCACCTCAAATTAGTCCTTAAAAATTGGTAACTATTCCCTCAAATAATTACCAAATAGTTACAGATTTTTAAAGGCTAATTTGAGGGGTTAGAAGTTTTAGAACAAACTGATTTTTTAATATGATGATATACCTAATGAGGAGAACATCTTCCAAAAAAATCAGTCCCTGGATGCATCGCATGTGAGCCCTACATGCTGGGGCGATCTAAAAAGGGGTGCAATAACCTCCCTCATATATACATATATCAAAATTTAAAGCAAATGTGAAGAGCATGGAATAGAAACAAGGTCATACTGAACTCTACTATTAAAAAGAAACTTTGCAGCTAGGATTGACATGGCCATAATATTAAGCAATATAGGAGTTAATGAAATGTATTAAGAGTTCTACTTCTGTTTTATAAACTTTGAAAGCAATAATAAGCAGAGTCCTCTGTTTTATAGCTCATATTAATTACTTCTAACTGTTGTTATTTCTGATATGAAGTTAGAGATTCCCGTTAAAAACATAAAAAACCACACTTTAGATAGAACCGTGGTGTTTTCTATCAGTGGGTATTCTTCGCATATTTTCTAGACCTCTGTTTTTTTGTTTTTTTTTTTTTAGGGGGGAAAGGTTAAAATCTTATTGAAAAAATAAAAGAGCTACAATAGTAAATACAACAGAGGACTTATAATGTCATTAGTGCCTCCCATCGATAAAACAGTAACCTCTGAAAACATCCCCCCTCAAACCCCAAAGTAACATCAAACCTTTGGCTTTAGCGATCAAGTCACCTGTCAAGATTTATTTTCTGGACCTCTGTTAGGCCCACAATTTAGCCCAAGCCCATATATACAATCAAATTGGGCGTCGAATAGATAGATAGATTATAGATACCTCTCAACAAACAAGGTAAAGAGTCAGCTAGGATTATTATCCAGTACCAGAACAGCAGGAACCAGTAGGAATTGGCACTCACACACCATATGTGCATAATACGGTATCCGGATTAAACCAGATCCAAAGTGAACCAATTCCTATTTTGAAGCTTCCACTCCATTCCAGTTTTTCCTTATGAATTTTGCATCTAAAATGTGAGGTTCCCGTGCGCCAAACGAACCAGGATGTCCAAAACCTGACTAAAATGGAAATGGAATCCAGGTCTGGAGCCAAGATCTCCAGTACCTCAAAGACTCTCTGGCCTAGACAGGCCACATTTTTTTACCACAATTGCAAAAATTAACTATATTAAAAAATTTAATTAAAAAAAAAACAAAAAAACTCTTGTATTGTATGCGAATAAATACTCATAATATTTGTTAATTTACCATAGCTTGGAAAAATACAAGAGTCTAATATGAACTTTAAAAAATGTAAAATTAAGCCGTGATTACGAACAATACGTACAATTATGACATTCAAGTATGTATATATTATAGATATGAATTTTAAAATATGTGTAACGCACTCGTCCACATGCAATCGCACGTCTATACGTGTAGTATTTTTCTTTTATAAGTAGAAATTTTGTCCGAAAGCGCTGCTATTGGGACTGAGAAAAAATTCAGTAGTTGACGATAATATATTTATAAGGTTCACTTAAATACGATCCAAAAACTGAATTTAAAAGGCTAAAAAGGCAAAGTAATAAACGAAAGCGTATACGAAAGAAAGAGCTAGTAGAAGGATTAAGAATAGAAGGACAAATTAACATGCTCCACATACATTGTCTCCAAATATCTTTATGGTTGCCTATAGGTCAAACCATGTCAGTCCATGATTCCAAATCAATCAAACGTATGCGTGTATATATAAATAATATGAATAATGCTACAATGTCCGTAAATTGTGCGGTATTCTCATCCCCATTCTAATTGTAAGGTTATTATCCCATCGTGATTTGAATCTCATCTCAAACTTAATCTTTTATCAAATCTCATTACAATCCAAACCGTCCAGCTTTTTGTTATAGACAGTTCCCGCGCAATTTGCGAGCATTCTACCATTACTCAAATAATATAGAGGAGGATCTGTTGCCCAATCTAAAAATGATCGATCGTTGCCCAATGAGCTATAGGATTCTTGTGGAGATAATCCAAGGGCTGATTCTTGGAAATGATGATTTCTTTAACATTTAGATCAACCTTATCAGAAATCATATCATTCTAAAACTTCTACAATAAAGCTTTTTGGAACGACCAGTTTACAAAATTGGTGCCAGATACTTATGTGGCAGGGTGGGATCCACCACTTTTCTCCTCCCAAAAGTGTTATAAGGGGGTTTCTAACTTATGTGGCAGTAGGACCTACCATGCCACATAAGCGTCGGGCATTTATTTTGTAAATCCGTCGGTCCAAACAGCAGCGTTGAAATATCTAACCCCATCATCTTTTAGTTGTAAATTAACTGATTTTAAGGCTTCAGTTTTCTGTTAATTTTCAAACAATTTTTTTATTATTTTTATTTTTATTATAGGTTTAGAATTTTTAGAACGATATAATTTTTGGAGAGAATGATCTACATGGTGAAGATAATATATGTATGCACCGAATATATTCCCTTGGATCTTCATGTGAATCCTACAACACATTGGACAAAAATTGGAAATTTTAAAATTGAGCAGGTTCTCCACCTCATATATTTTTAGGTGTATTAAAAAAATCTCATATCAAGACATTATTTATAAAGGAAGGCTAAAACTCATTAGCTTCAAGCCTTAAACACATAAAACCAAATCTGTATCAACCATTATATATTCACCTTCATTATTTCTTCATCAAATTGATTTGCATGGAAGAGTTAAGAGTTTCATCAAATTTTTCATTCCCAAATATTGGACACAAAATAGGAATCAGTAGTACTATACTGATTAGCATCGTTATATCGTCGATCTTCATGCACAGATGGAAGCAAAGGAACTTAAAAGGCCCGAAAACATGGCCTCTCATAGGGGCACTTATCGAACTGCTTATGAACTACGAGAGAATGCTTGACTGGTTAACCGATTACTTAGTGGAGTCGAAAACCTTCAAGGTTCCACTGCCATTTACATCTTATACTTACATTGCAGATCCTGCAAATGTTGAACATGTCCTCAAAACAAACTTTGTTAACTATCCAAAGGTAGGTATTATTATTTCTAATTAACTATGTATGAATGGTTCTTGATTTGTCTGTTTGAATCTAAGAGCTAATATATGGTTTTAATTGATGGTATGGGTGAAGGGTGAAGCTTTTCATTCAATCGTGGAAGTGTTGCTTGGAGATGGGATTTTCAACTCAGATGGGGAGATGTGGAGGAAGCAGAGAAAGACTGCTAGTTTTGAGTTTGCATCTAAGAACTTGAGAGATTTCAGTACCATTGTTTTTAGAGAGTATGCAATGAAGCTCTCTAGTATTTTGTGCCAAGCATCGGTTCGCAACCAAGAGTTCGATATGCAGGTCAGTCGAAAAATGTCGACATGTTTTTAATAAGTAGAAACCTGTCTAACAGAATCAAACTGTAGAATTCGACTCACCAATTTATCAAATTTCTTTACAATTGATCATTTTTTGTTCAAATATGAACTAATTATCATCTGTGAGACATGGTAGATGGCTTATGAACTAATGGAGTTACTAATTTGTTAGGAACTGCTGTTGAGGATGACTTTGGACTCCATATGTAAGGTGGGATTTGGTGTCGAAATTGGGACTTTGGCTCCTCCTGTTGATCAACTACCTCGTAATCGTTTTGCTGAAGCTTTTGACACTGCAAATAGCATTATTACTTTTCGATTCATCGACCCTTTTTGGAGAATAAAGAGATTTCTTAAAGTAGGATCTGAAGCCATACTTGATCAAAGTATTCAAGTCATTAATGAATTCACATACAGTATGATCCAGAAAAGAAAAGTAGAGATTCAAGAAGCTAAATCAACTAATGAGAATGGTACTAAGGTAAAGCGTCTTCTATGTCAGATCTATATTCATCTAGATATATAGCTAGAACTTCTTTTCAAACAAGATCAATCGGTAATTGAGTCAAGGAGTCGATCAGTTCTGGTTCAGTTATTGAACTACCCGGAATCAAAACCTATTAAATAAGAAGGTTCCGGTTCTTTACTGCTCCAGTTCCCACT
The DNA here is from genome assembly GCA_002174775.1 of Macleaya cordata. Taxonomy (NCBI): domain Eukaryota; kingdom Viridiplantae; phylum Streptophyta; class Magnoliopsida; order Ranunculales; family Papaveraceae; genus Macleaya; species Macleaya cordata. The sequence goes on from MVGT01002224.1 coordinate 185,383, forward strand.
ACCTAACTAGGTGGAACCAGAACTGAAATAACCTGTTCCGGTTGGTTCTTAGGTATATCAGTTTGTATTTTTCAATATTCAGTTTTTATATACAATAAAAAAAATATTAAGATAGCAGAAAAATCAAAGGAAAAAAGTAATATTTGTAAACCGGATATCAAGTATAATACTATGGATTCAGTTTCTAGAGGTTCAATATTGAAATAAGTGGATTTGGAACTAGGAAAATTGTTCCAAATCGGTTCGATTCTCAGATAAATGGGTAACCATTGAGACCCTTAATTTCGATTCTCAGATAAATGGGTAACCATTGAGACCCTTAATTTTACTGCAGACAGTTACATTGAACACATATATATAATTGACTTAGTTATTATGGTATGTAATTAATCAGATAAAGCATGATATGTTGTCGAGATTCGTCGAATTGAGTGAGAACCCGGACAGCAACTTAACAGACAAAAGCCTTAGAGATGTCGTTCTAAATTTTGTGATGGCTGGACGTGACTCAACGGCGTCAACACTATCTTGGTTCATATACATGAACATGATGAACCCTAATGTAGCAGATAAGCTCTACTCCGAGCTTAAAGCTTTTGAAGAAGATCGAGCCAAAGAAGAGAAGGTTGCATTGGTTCCCTATGATTCCCAAGACACCAAATCTCTCACTGAAAGATTAACACAATTTGCAGGTCTATTAACTTATGATTCACTAGCAAAATTATCTTACTTGCATGCAGCCATCACTGAGACACTTCGTTTGTACCCTGCTGTTCCCCAGGTAAGTAACCCTCTCTGTTTACTAGGCAATATATAATAAGTTTAGGTAAAGCTAACGAAGGATGTAAATCTATATATGTATAGGACCCAAAAGGCATCCTGGAGGATGATGTACTGCCTGATGGAACCAAATTGAGAAAAGGAAACATGGTGACTTATGTGCCCTACTCAATGGGTAGAATGGAGTAAAAATGGGGACCAGATGCAGCTTCATTCAAGCCTGAGAGATGGCTCAAAAATGGGTTTTTCCAAAATGCCTCTCCATTCAAATTCACAGCATTTCAGGTAAGACTATCAATTATAAGCAATCAAGCCTTCTTAGTTTGTTCGAAAAACTAACTAGAGTTCAACTCCTGCATTGTAATCATGCAGGCTGGACCAAGGATATGCCTAGGGAAGGACTCGGCGTATCTCCAGATGAAGATGACACTCGCCATCTTGTGTAGATTCTTCAATTTCCATCTGATCCCAAATCATCCAGTGAAGTACAAGATGATGGCAACTTTATCGATGAAGCATGGTTTGAAGCTTACCGTAACTAGACGATCTTAAAATGTTTGCAAGAGATCCAGCAAATCCCTAATTAGTTTTAGTTACGACCAGACCAAAGCAATAGGACCTGGAACAAGTTTCTGTTATGTAGCTTCTTTTTCATTTCTATTTTTCCCTTCTGTAACTAATGTTGTATAATATAGTTTCTGGTTCTGAACATGTCATAGCAACCTTCACCTGCGTACATAATCATATTAGTAGTTCTATAAACTAAGAATTTTTCTTTTTCTGCTTTTCTTTCCATTCTTTGATTTCTTCATCTATCTTTGCTTGTACGCTTGCATGGAAACCCGGATATGGTTCGTAATGGAAAACAATCTGAAGAACCTGAAACAGTAATTGAAGTATACTAAACTTACTCTTCTAATAAGAAAAAAAAAAAAGTATCAAACTTGACATGGCTAGACAATTACCTCGAGCAAAACAAAGAACGGCGCCATTAAAAAAGCTTGAGAAAGGTTGTCAAATAGTGCCGGTGCTCGCCTCTGAAGAAATAATAAAAAGAGTAGTATAAATCTGATGGGAAATGATGAATCATATTCAAAACATAACACAAATGTATGAGTTAGTTACCTCAAAGACTCCATGGCCTATGAACTGTCCGGTCCAACAGAACAACTGAGCAGCAAGAACTACCTGAAAAAAGTTATTCCAGACATTTCGTTATCCAAAGTTAAATAAGAAACATTTTCGTTTTTTCTGATAAGGTAAGAGTATATTAATTACAACGCGGAGAATCGAAAATATGCAAGAAAAAGGAGAGAAAGTCACACTTAATGAGAAACAAAATGAGACTGATAATACCTTAAACTATTTTTGCTCTTATACAAAAGCAGGGATCTTCAGTGCTAATACCCTGTTTTATTATTTGTTACGATTCGTGTGAGTATATTTAAGGTTATGAGTAAGGGAGATGAATAATTAAAGGCAAGTTAACCTCTGTTATTTTTTTCCTAGATCTACATCTCCAAGATGCTGACTAACCCCAAATTTGGGTAAAACCCCATATATTCACCTCTACAAAAAATACACATATCAAATAGAACCTTGTATGAATTGACTCTGTTGTTTAGGTTTCTGGTTACAAATTTTTCATTACAGTCTACATAAGCACGAAAACCGTCGGGGTAAGTTTGAGTCAAGCGCACATGTTTAAAGAAAGAGCAGTATTGAGGAGGAAAACATCTAGAAGTGAACGACTAGAAGATCATAGAATTCTAAAACAGCTGCTGGTGATGTCAAACTTTGGTAGAAGTATACAATACTATCAATAAAGAAAACTATGGGCTAAGCCTAACATGAAAGCCCAGATTCTAATAGGTAGAGTTTCAAACCTTCAAACAATTAAGAACTAAACTATGGCCTACCATTGCAATAAACTACAATATTCCCTACATGGAGATGACTCTGTTGGACTTCAAAGAAGCTGAAATCTAAATTATGAACTCTTGATAACGGAAATTTGCCAAATTACTGCAAAAGCCCGTAGCAATTCCACACAAAGCAAAACAAAAATTTAAGCCTAAAAAACAGTAAGTAAGCATGGGTAAGAAAGTTGAATCAAATTAAGCAGAAACTAGAAAGTAGATATCAAAGATACCAAAATGAAGAAAGATACAACTACACAAAAAGAAGAAACAAGAAGAAGAAAAAGAAAAAGATAGAAAATATTCAAATAACAACAGAAGATGACGCATAAAGAGATGGCAATATAGCATCATAATTTTGAAAGATTGATTCTCTGCTTTTCTTGTAACGCTTCCAGCTTGGAATTGCTTGTATCTTTTAGATTTTAAATCTATCTTATTTTTACTGATCAAAAAAAAATTTACTGAACAAAGTAAAAAAATCAAGTTACCAAACAATCATTTTTTATTACTCAAAAGGCTGAAAATGATCTCTCTGTGGTTCAACCGTACAAAATCAGAATTGTCCATCTCACAAGAAATTAAGACAGAAAGATAAAATAAGCAACATTCATAACCAATTCAAGACAACAATGAACCATCACATGAAGAACGCAAAGATCGAGGTACGACTCAAATTGAAAGGTAAAAAACAAGACCCACGTCTAATTCATGAACAGTAAGGAAAAAGAACAGAAACCTACTCATTTTCCAAGCCAGAGAGACAAAACCAACACGAAAAATCCCAAATACTACTTATATCCAGAAAAAAGGAAGTGTATAATTTAATAAAACTCTATTGAGAAGAAAACCTAATTTTGATCCATTAAATACCCAAATACTTCACCCTACAATTAATAATCACACAGAAAGATAGATAGAAACAAACCCAGAAAGTTCAAAATAAACAGAGCCACCCAATTCACAGATAACATATCAGAACAACAAATCAACAAGTAACAATGATTCAAAGAACACAAAGATATAATACCCAATATAAAAAAATTAACAAAACCCAGACCAAATTGATAAGCAATAAATGTAAATGAAAGAGGAAAATCAGTTACCTTCAAAACCAGAGAAAACCCGAGTTCAATCATACAAAATAAACAAAACGCAGACCAAATTTATGAATAAAAATTGAAATGATTAAGGAAAATCAGTTACCTTCCAAGCCAAAGAAAACCCAAGTTCACTGTTACAAAATAAACAAAACCCAGACCAAATTAATGAACAAAAGAGGAAAGGAAAGAGGAAAATCAGCATACCTTCCAAGCCAGAGAAAACCCAAGTGTACTAGCAAGAGAACTGGCTCCAACCCAACAGAAGAAACAGAGGACAGCAGCGAAAGAACCAGCTTTCATATCCAATAAGAAATAATACAAGGCATAGATTAACGTGAAAAATAACCCAAGATTCGAAACCAAGTTAATGTTGTTCCCAAATGCAGAGATTTCAATGTGAGGGAGATTAAAAAGAGCAGGTGTGAAGTAGAGAAGGACCAGAGATGTGAAGAAGATTGGCCAAACGAGCAAAGTATGGATGAAAATATTAACTGGGTTGTTGTGATAAGCCCCATAAAAAGCAAAATGCTTCTCAAGATCAAGTAATCCACTCCTCCTCGCCATTAATGGAGAAAAAACAATCTCAGAATCTCTAATAAAGAACTTTAATTTTTGTGTGTTTTAAAAGGTGTTTTCAGAAGAAGAACAGAGGATTCTTCAAGGAAGGAAATAAGGCAAATAAGGGTTTTTTTTTTTTTTTTTTTT
>MVGT01002224.1:189939-258147 GCA_002174775.1 Macleaya cordata
AAGAGGGTTTCAGTCAGAGGGTTTCAGTGTGTGTAATTTATAGGAAGAGGGTTTCAGTGAAACCCTCTCCGAGAGGGTTTCAGTCAGTTATCCTTGGGCCTTAGACTAAAAGAAAACGTTTGTTGGGCTAAATCCTAAAACGTTTTTCAAGCAGGGGTTTTTGGCCAAAATTCCCTTGTTTGTTTTGTTTTGTTTTTATCGATGTAAACCAATGGGAAAAGGTTGTTTCGAATCTTGGATTTGGTGGATAATTAAAAATCCACCAAAATTCGTCATCTTCAAACATGATTTGTAGGGAATTCTTTAAAAATCTGATGTTCAAAATACACGCTTAGCTGCCGCAGCGCGACGCTATCGCAGGTAACTATGCAGCCTATACTCTCCACGTCAGCACACTGGCTTGGGTGTGTGAAAATGCAGTTTGGGACCCATGTATAGATTGTAGAGGTGTCTTGCTCTTGGAGGTGTTTGTATCGACTCTAGATGTCGCACAGGAACGTCAAAGTTTATCTAAGGTTTACCAATTATAGGCGTATTTTTAGTGGGATCAGATACTTCCACCCAACCGTTACACCCATGTCTGGAAACCATGAAGATAATTCAACTGTTGATTTTTCATGTGAACTATTTTATTGTCGTGTAGATTATCCACGTAAAAAGAAAAAATCATATGGTGAAACACATTGTAAGGGCAAGTGTTATGGACACCTTAAACAAGCAAACAAAGTAATTTTTGAGGTTTAGGCAAGTACCATGGACATCACAAACAACCAAACCCCTACCTCCAGTCCTAGATTTGGGACTTGGGTAAGAGGTTTGAGAGAAGAGACAGAGAGTGTGCCGTGCGGCACAATTTGTGTCATACGGCATACTGTGTGTCGTACGGCAGAGATTGTGTTGTACGACACACTCTCTGCCATATCAAAACTATCAATTTAACATTTTATTTTCAAATGAAGTTATAAAATATTATTAAATTTAAAGTAGCCTCTTTTTTATATTGGTGGAGAAATGAAGTAAGGTAATAAGTATTGTACCATACGACACTTATTGTGCCGTATGGCACTATCTTTGTCGTCCCTACTTATTTTTCCATGGCACATACCCTCCCTCATACCCTTAAACTCCTTCCCCAAACAACCTAAATAAGAGTTTCTCATGGCACTTGCCCTAACCCGATCACAATAAGATGATTGAAATTTATAGTCTATTTGGACAAGGGATTTTAGGGAGGGATTTTGTGAAGACCAGGGATTTTGAGGAAAAATATAACATAATTTTTCCACCAAATCCCTGGTCCCTACAAAATTCCTCCCTCAAATCTCTTGTCCAAACAGACTATTAATGTTTTCCAGAAATAACAATTTTTTAGTAATTTTCAACCAGCTTTCACGAGCTTGAAAATTTAAGGACGAAGTCATCGTTTGTGAGGATAGATGATCTATACGAGAAACTCATTTTTACAAAAAGCCAACTCTTATGTCATCTCTAAGAGATTCTTATAGGTAAGTGTAGACAAAGTATAAAAATAAATTGTTGAAATATGTACAAAGTTAAGTAGAAATCTTTGGTCCCTTTTGCAAACTCTAAAAGGACCCAAAAAATTTATGTCATTTCACGCGTGATCTACAGTTCAAGTGAATATGTGCGATCCACTTAAATTGTGGGACCCTCCTCAAAATCCATAAAAACCATGGATTTGCATTCTATTTGAAAGATTCAAACGACAGAACTTTTTTCGATCCCTATAGACATGCTCAGTAATCAACTCGTACGTGTAGAACCCTGTTAGTAATTATCCGAATTATTCGCGTTTAATATTTGTACTCTTCCGTATTTTTGAATAACATTTAATGCTTTCGTCCAAACGAAACCTAATTACTAATACATGAAATTTTTAGCTAAAACGTTTAAAACACTTTTTAACCGAATTAACGAATGAAACGGGTGAAAAATACTCTTATTTTATTTAATGACTATCGGACTTTCAATACAAAAAAAAAAAAAACTTAGCTAATTGCTTAAGGACCCTTCTTTGATTTCTCTTTGTCTATAAGCCTCAATTCTCTCAATTTCTCTCTTTATTGACATACTCGTAACTCCATAAAGCATTTAGAAGACTTGGCATATTGCCGAATATCTAAATGTGAAAAGTATTATAAACGAATTAACTCTAAATCGAAAATTTTCTCTTACGACGAATGACTGACCGAATGTTGGACCGTATTAAAATTCTTATTAACCGAATAATAGTCGTACTTGTGCCGTCCCGAATTTTAGCTGTATGCCGAATTGCTAACAAGGGTGTAGAGTGGAATTTTGATTTTGAGAGGAGCAAACTTTGCTGTTATATCCAAGTATGCCGCATGGCTAAATAAATAGCGTGAGCAAACTTCAGAGCCAAAAAGTCACCTCTTTATAAACGGTTCAAATTCAGTGGCTGAAAATAGTCGATTAATAAGACCGTTTCTATATTTGAAAGTGGGTTGTGGGCAATACATTTATTAGGTCACGACAATATAAAAAATTACGACGCGATCTAGTGTGTCACTTGAATATTGTTGATAATGTAGACCTGAGTTTAATTTTTGTTAGCATCAAGTAAAAACATATTTAACTCTTTAAAAAACTACGTATTTGGGTGGCCAGAGAACCAATCACCAACTAGTTTGGTTGGATATTTAAAGAGGACGTAATGTGCCCCAAGTACGGACTTACAAACACCAATTTTTATGACTGGTTTGTTTGGATGGGAGATTCCAAGGTAGGGATTCAGTTGGGACCAAGGATTCATGTTTCCCTGGTCTGTTTGGCTGCCAAGAATCTCTGGAAACTTGTTTCCCAGGGAAACATGTTTTCCAGCAAATTCCTGATTTTAAATGGCAGCCATACAAACCAAAGGATTCAAGCTTCCAAGGATTCATAAATTCATGGATTCTTTTATGGTTGCCAAACAAACCAAAGGATTCATGTTTCTAAGGACTCATGTGTTCCCAAGGAAACATGAATTCTTATCTAAACACACTATAAATGATTTCTTATTGAAGGTATACAATTAAGACTTGGTCTTAAATATGTTTGATAAGATGGTATATAAAAAAAATTAAAATAAATTAAATAAAAAAAAAGATGTTATATATCACATCAGAGTAAAACAATTAGATACTTTGTTTTTGGAAGGCTGGGTAGCATTGACTTTCCTCTTTTAACATCTCTACTGTAATCTATAATGTCTCTTCACATTGATTTAAAAATAGTCCATGCGAGTCGTCTTCTGCATATTAAAATTGTACTGTTTTCATATATGATCACAAATTAATTTGTGCCTGAATTTTTTTTTTTTTTTTTTTTTTTGTGTTTCCATGCAGTTTGATCGATTATTATGTTCGCACACCAAAAGTATATGAATCGTACATTGACTACGAGAAGCCGTTGAAATCACTAGACGATCTCTTGGCGCTGCTAGCTTAACCTACAAGATAATGATGGATTCATATATCAATGAGCTCGATCGCTCTTGCATTTGGTGTTTGTAAGTTTCTTAATGAATTAATCTTTCATGATCACTACTGCAATAATTAAATTTCGGATTTTACTAGATTAGTTGCAAATTACCTGCAGAATTTGGTTGGCTTATGTATATATTAATACGAATAAGATGCAAATGGACTTATCAATCGGGTATCAAAACCCTATAATCATCTGAAGTTTTAATTAATTAATTTATAATTAAAGTTTGTTTAATTGCATTTGAATTCCTCAGAATTGGGTCATTTGGGTGAGTTTCGCTTGTTTATTTTCAATTTAAATTCCAATGAACTTGATGCTCAAATTAAAGTAGCCAAGTAGGAAACTAGTCCACACTGAAAGGTCAGTATGGGCTTAGCCAAGTTGCAACCCTACACAGGCAAAAAGGAAAATTTAATATCTAACCCATGTATTATGCAGTTTACCTTTTTGTTGAGTGCATAATTATTACATATTTATCCCTCAATTTATATTAGCTAGTATTCAATTGTATATTATTTTTAATAATTTTTATATTTTTGCAGATAAATAGACTTCAAATGCTTCAATTGCAAAATTTGGTTCAATTAGCCAAATTTATTAAAAGCACCCCACAAATCTATTAAAGGCACCAAGAGAATAAATACAAATGGCACATGATGACCAAGTCAATTCAGTCAAAGGCAGTCAAAATTGGTCAAAGATTGGAGTTTAATCACTAATGGAACAAAGAAGATAAAAATAATCTTAATGACATCATCATGATGTCAAACCACATAAGCCTTACAAATCATCCAATACCAAATTAATTATCAAAGAAAATATTCCTACCATCCAATACCTCCCACTTGCTAATTTTATTTATTTTACTTAAAGAATTTAAGTGGGAAGAAATCTATAAAAAGGGGAGAGAATGAAGAAGAAGGAGGGGGGGAAGAAGGGAGGAATTGTAGAAAGTTAGAAAATTGTATGAAGAAAGATATTTTGGGAGTGTAGTAATTTTGTAAGTTCTTTAAGATTTTCATCAATGAATACTTATTTTGTTATCAATTTTAGAGTTATGTCTAGCTAAATTTCTTTTCTAGGATTAAAGAGGAAGCTAGTTATGTGCATGCCATGATATTTAATCTTAATCTTAATCTCCCTTAATAATTATTTTTAGCTAAAATGATTTGTCTTCTTGTAATATTATTTATTACACTTTTGCTTCTTAATGAAATTAGTACATACACCTTTATTAATTGTGCTTAGATTTGATATAATATGCTTAACTATTGTTTTGATATTATATGCTTAACTTTGACAATTAATTATTGGAGTTGTTATTTTTTAAAAGTGAAGAAAATCATATTATTTCCTTGGTTATTTTAAATATTAATGAAAATATTTTCCGAATCTATTACATAATTTGTATTGGGTTTGAGTTATAATTGAAGGGAGATTAGAGAGAGTTTAAATTGATGGTATGCATATAATTAGTGGAATCTTAAATCCTAGTTCTTCTAATTTTTGTGAAATTTTTATTTAGTTATTTCATTTGTTTCAAATCAATTAAAAATTGTTCAACCTTAATTAAGTTAATTTTACTTATTCCTTAATCCTTGTGGATCGACCCGTACTTGCCGTTGTCTCAATAGACAACCGTGCGATTGCGGTATAAATATTATTGAGTGATAAAATTACGACCAATCACTTCTCAAGAGTTTTAAACTTTTATTTTGACGTTTGATTAATTTAGAACAGGTAGATTTGAGGTTAAAAGTTTTAGAACGGACTGATTTCAGGTGACTATGATCAAAAACTAAAACCTTATTTTTTCGGAAACAAAAAATGAATCCAACACTTGGAAATTATAAGAATTATCAAAGATTGATTAGTAAACCCAAAAATACATTAAACAGGCTTAGAGACCATAAACATTAATTTGATGATATTGTACTGCGACCCCTAACACATAATTAATTACTTTCAAGAATCACTGATCTTTTCATTTTTCACACACAAATTAACATAGACACACCATATATGCATGCATGCATAAACTCACTCTACTACACACGATATTGAACGTAAAAGGTTACTTCATGCATCATCTTGATACCCAAATTCAACGTTTGGAGATGGCTATGGCGGACAACAAGATTAGTAATATAAACAGAACCATTCCGGCATAGGAACCGATTAATGACCCAGAGATGCGCTCGCAGAATGAATTGAATTGTTGGCAGATCGCAAACCAATTCGCTCGAGCATTCCCTTTGTGTGCAAGGTAAACAATTGCCGCGGCTGCTGAAGCTGCTGCCGTAAGGAGAGCTAGCATTGCCTTCACAAAATTCAAAAGTTATAATATATATGTGCAACATAAATTGCTATGCATTAAGGTATATAGTCATTAGTAGTCTAATTAATCCGTTTTGAGTTAATTATTAATTGCGTACCGTGTCAAAGAAGATCAAGATTATCCTACTTTTTGTCGAACCAGCCCTTACGATATGGAAGATCGATAAGACAAGAGAAAGAACAAGATACACGCTCACAACTGCATTAGCAGCCACAAAAAACCTGCAGCGATGTAAGTAATTAATCATAACAATATAGAAAAAATTTGTTAAAATTCAGATAGGTGATCATCGATCAAAATTAATTATAGTACATAATAAATCAAGTCACATACGTGAAAGTTGGGAGATCGTTGTATTCAGCCTTGAACCTAACAAACTGCGTGAAGAATGGAAGCGTTTCACTGGTAGTACCCATGGCGATGGCGCTTCCTAGTGTACCCATCAAAGCAAATATCCTCAGAATGAAGTCTATAATAGAGAGTCCCCTGTTTACTCCTCTTTTTGGGGTTGAAGCTTTTCCAGCTTCTAACGATTTTTCAGCCTTCATTGTTTTTTTCTTGAGAGAGCTAGAATTCTAGGGTTCTTAATTGATGAAGCTCTAGGGTTTTAGAGGATGCTTGAGCTAAATGCTTAATTGGATGATGAGTTGATGAGAAACAACACATGTATTTATACATGCTTAAACAGAGTGTAGTGTAAACAAAGTTGGCACTTGATCCTTCTCAAACAATCTAGTCAGAAATAATTAAGTACCTAATATGCATATTAGGTTTGCCAGTTTTGAGGAATTAATGGGACCCATTTCTCTTATCCCTTACATTTTATTAAAGTAAATTAATATGGGTCTGACCAGTTTCTTCCAACTCCAACAAACCATGCCAAAATTGGAAACAAAAATTAGGGTCCTGCTTGAAACTTTGGTGCTGTTCATTCAATTTTAGACCTTAATCTTCTTGAGTAGAGTCATTTTTTGTATATCCCACAAAGGGCTAACAGAATGGGGGAGTTGGTATTTTGGGTAGGGAAGCCAATTTGGTCAAGGACACAAAAAGGTTGATTTGGTTAAAAAAAATTGTTGACTAATTAGTGTATTATATTACATGATAATATTTGACTCTCCTAACCCACTAAGGAAGAAAAAGAAAAAGATTTAGGGTTTTGCCAATTTGTAACATTTTGGCCATGAATAAATGTACAGGGCGTGTTTGGATGCTCCCAAAATATGGTTGTCGTTACTTTCATATGTTCGTCAACGTATTTAAATAGTGTCTCATGAGCTAGCATTGCAACTTACGAGCTTAAATTATGTCGATTGTCGGTAGTCTCCTAGCGTCCAAATTCATATATTTGATCATCCTGCCAAACAGGCCCTAAAGTTTAATAGGGAAAAATCAGGAGACAAAAGACTGAACTGAAGGTTTGTGGTTTTGAAGTAGATTTGTCAAACGTAATCTCAAATCTGATGAGTATCCATGTTTGTTGAAAACCATAACTTTCACACTGTTGTATTTATGTTGACTAAACCAAGTGATTAGACCTATACTAGTGCTATAGATTAGTGTAACAAAATGATGGAAAATTTTATTGGCCCTCACCAAAAGTTTCACCGGCACTAATCAAAAGTTGTTGGCAGGCTCTGTAGGTTAGACTTAGCCAATCTACTTTGACTTCAAAATTATTAGTGGTAGTCTCTAAATTGATCCAACTTCACAAATATTTTTTATTTTTTCAACTCATAATGCCAAAAAAAAATTAGGACCTACCAACAACAACAACAAAAAAAAAAAGTATTTGATGGGAGCACTCTCATCATAAGCCTGCCAACAAGGTTTTGGTAGGCGCCCATAAAATCTCCCTTTGATAGTTAAGCCTTGTTAGGAATCACATTTAATTCTCATTGTGCCTTGTTAGAGGCTGTGCCAAGAAGAGTTGAGCCGTGAGTATACCCAAACCTAGGCTTAGATTTGATCTTGTGCAGGCCTGTAAGTAACGCCTGTTTGGTCCGACTCAGAGTGAGGTAGGCCGCAGGATATAGCTCAAAGTCCAGCCGAAGTAAAAATGCTATCCGCGTGAGGAAAGTTTTCTATAATGGAAAACATTTCAAAAATTACATTGGCCCATGCAGGTCTCGAACCTGCGACCTTCGCGTTATTAGCACGACGCTCTAACCAGCTGAGCTAATAGGCCATATTGTTCAAGGGACATATAAAAACTTTGTTATTCTTGCATTCCAATTTGCTGGTCCAATGTAAAAGGTATCTTTTTGGTGCGGCCTAACAGTATACAAAGAAGATCATCAGCTATCTTCAACCATCGGATCTATAATGTATAATTGGGCCCACATATATAGGTCATTTAGTACTCGACGTGTATATCCATCATCAAGTTTGAAGTTTTTGTGTGCTCATTTGTGAAGACCACAACAGTCTTCTTATCCTCTTTACTTGCCTACACAAAAACACCATCCAAACAACACCACCTTCTATTCTTCAGCCTAGCTTAGCTTGTTCATAGAAATGGCTGAAGCTATCATTGGATTCACCATGACCACAACACCACATTTCATTAATACCTCATCTCTCCAAACAACCAGAACCGATCAGATTAACCCATTTTCCAAATCGGTAATTAAACTTGATCAACCCATTTTTCGCCTTATCTCGTCTTGGAACTGGAACAGTTTTTTTTTTTTTTCCATTATGAAACTGAATTTCTCTCAAAATCTTGGTTTTGCAGTACTACAGGATTGGTTCAAGCTCTAGGTTGAATAGTAATTGCTGGCATCAGGTGAGTTCGATCAGCAACAATTTTTATGTAATTAACCATGGATTTGGATTAATTAATTTTTCATCATCAAGGATGAAGTAGTACGTTGTGGTTTTTTGGTTAATATTGTAGAGTGAAGAAATGATGGTGATGAAGAGCCGGAGGAGCAAAAGAGGGTCACTATGTAAGGTGAAAGCTTTTCCGGATTGGACTCTAATGGCGGTACTAGTTGAGCATATGGAAGGCCAAAGAGACATGATAACCCACAAGTCTGTTTGGCATCTCAACGATGAAACCATGAAGAACGTCTGTAAGTAGTACTAGTACTAGTATTCTGTCTATATACCTAGTACCAGATCCTACTAATTAGTTAACTTATTTGATTTTGGTTCATGTCTATATATATACCTAGAACCAGAATAACAATAACCAGTTCTGGCCTGTTTCTACAATCAGTTCTCGGATATTTCGGTTCTGGTGATTGGGTATTATTTATCTCTAACATAAAAAAAATTAAAAGACAATGGTTCCAATTCCTAGTGGTTCCGATTCTAATACTGTCGAACTAGAACCGTGATAACAGTTCAAGAGTAAAAGGATACCCATGGGCAAACCCTAATTTCAATTTCTTATGGGTATGTATAACAGCTTAAGTCTTTGATTGGTGTAGATACGATGTATATCATGTTCACTTGCTGGGGATGTTGTTTCTTTGGAGCCATGAAAGTAAGCTTGCTCTTACTTTATTAATTTCCTTCTAAAAAAATACTCTTGTGGGCCCATATGCAATGCATCCAGGGGATGATTTTTAGAGAAGATGATCTACGCGTACATGGTGAAGAAAACATAGTTACCTGAAATCAGCCCATTCTAAAACTTTTAACTTTAAATTTGAACGTTCTAAATCAATGCTCAAATAAAAGTTTAAAGCTTATAAATTTTTTAAAGACTAATTTAAGAGGGTTAAAAGTTTTAGAACCAATTGATTTTTGAATATGATGATATACAATTATACAAAGAAAGAAGAACATCCTATCTAAAAATTAGCTCATTGATGCATTGTATGTGGGCCCTACAAACGAGCTCCCTCGTATATAATATAGTCTTAATTTGTAGATTTTAGAGCTTTATTTTTTTACATTTTCTTTGGGGCTCAAATTTTGATGACTTTTATTGGTATGGGGTTTTATTTAATTAGGATCCATATTATGATGGGGAACAATATAGGAAAGATGGTGGAGATGGTACTGGACATTGGGTCTACGAGAAGGTACGTCCCTTTCTTCTTCCTCGTCCTCTTTCTCTTTGCTAAACATTCAAAGTCTGTTTGGACAAGGGATTTTAGGGAAGGATTTTGTAGGGACCAGGGATTTTAAGGAAAAATATAACATGATTTTTCCACCAAATCCCTGGTCCCCACAAAATTCCTCCCCCAAATCCCTTGCAAAGACTAATATATTTTTTCTCAAAATCCCTGGTCCCCACAAAATTCCTCCCCCAAATCCCTTATCCAAATAGACTATTAGATTTTTATGGTTTGAATGGGCACCGAGTTGACTCGGACGAGTTGCACAATCCAATCCCAAGAGATTACAAGACAAAAGAAATGTAAGTCCCAACTCAACCGTGAAGAGGTTCGCAAACAGGGTTTGAGCTAGTCAGATCAAGTCAATAATGAGTTAGGTGGTGTTTGTTTTTTTTTTTTTTTTTTCATCTAAATCTGACTCGCGTGAATCTTAAATGTTTCAATTTTTATTTATTTGAATGCTATTATGTTTTAGTAAAGTCAGTTTTTTAAATTGAGTATTCAACCAAAAAATTAAGTTAAATTTATGATGAAAGTCTGACTTGCTAGCTGTACAATCAAGAAGAGTTCTTTTTAAAAAATTTAAGCTTGAAAATCCTACACAATACAAAATTAGATTGGCACAAATCAAATACATATATCTAATAAAACAAACTCCACCTTACTCAAGGAGAACAAGTTTGCGCTACCCATCCCAAACTCGTATTGAAGCAATATAATTATTAAAGTGTTCTGCAAAATTTAGGAGGTTCACAAGTTGGTAATTTTATTTTTTTTATTATTTTAATTATTGACGTCAATGTTCTCTATTGTTTATGGCACTTGTTTCTACATCCAGAAGGCAGCGTCCTCTGTATCGTTAATGTTAACTCTTTCGCCAAATCAAACAAACCCTACCGAGTTTTAAAACCCAACAAGTTGTATTCAATAGCAGACGAAACTAATCTAAGTTGACGTGGGATTATAACTGGGCATGGGTTGAGCTCATTGGGGAGAAGTTTGGGTTTGGTTAAGTTGGACTTGAACTGCTTGCAACTAAGTTGGGCTTAGATAAACCTGACCCAACCCACCCAGATTACATTTCTCTTTTCTTTGTTTTTATTTTTTTCATTTCCATAAATGTTTGGTCCCAAAATGCAATCACAAAATGATTTAACAGTTGAAAAAGATGGCATTAAAGACTTTGGGGAAATACTTTTTGGCTTGGCAAACAGCCATTAACATGGCTTGATACAGATGAGGTCAGATGGAAACTATTCGACCTTTTTATATTAAGGTAATTTTAAGCATATGGATCTGGCCCCACAGCATTGAGCCAAATAGCCGTACTCAAGACTTCATTTTGTCTGAGTCTCATTTTCAACTGCCACATAGTTTGTGATTGTATTTTGGGATCAGATTTTAGTACCCCTAGCATTACTAATTTAAATATTTATAGTACAAAGTGGTGGTATATATGATGTGGTGGTGGTGGTGCAGCAAGAAGACATAGAGGAGTCAGCAAGAGCAGCTTTGTGGCGAGAGGAATTGATAGAGGAGATCGAGCAGAAAGTTGGAGGTTTACGAGAGTTGGAAGAAGCTGGCAAGAAGGAAGAAGAGCTTGTCAAGTAGTCCCTTTTCCCTAATAGTCAATGCTCTCTCTCTAAAGTATATATATACATGTTAATTTCATCGATCCATTTACACCATTCATCTTATATATATAAGAACACTACTGAACATCCATTATTGATCGATATATAACTTTTTTGTATATATAATTTGCAGTTGTAACTTAGAGCATGACTTATACTTTGGTCAATAAGGGCTACCATGACTTGGTAAAGCCCCTTTGAGGGTAAACTTTTTTTTTTTTTTTTTAATTGGACTTAATTTAAAGATGAATCAAACAATTAGAACCTACGATATGGACAACCATATTTTCAACCATAGACAAGCTCAGGCCGAGTTGAACTTAACTAGAGCACTTCGGACTCTAGTCCGACCATAATTAAGTATCAATTGATTACAAAATCTGACAATAGTGGTACTATAACATACCAGATGGTCAGATAAGATTGGAGCCAATATTTTGGTGGGTCCCACCGTATTAATATGAAACTCACTTTGAAGTTTGAATCAAATGGAGGATAACTGACACACCTGTATATGTATAATCAGTTAACGAGTAGCAGATGATGATCATCTGATCTATTTAAAAAGGACTGGAGAGTAGTGGAGAAGTGATGAATGAATGCACTGGCCCAATGCTCCTCAACCCTACCAACCATTTCAAATTCCACCAATGGTATCCATATGCTCCATTTCCCCTTCCCCCCACTTCCCCTTTCATTTTCCTCGAGAAAGATTCTTCTTTTCTTTTCTTTTTTTAAATTATACAGTTCCAAAACCACCAACAACGAACTCAAAACTATGGGCTATCTTTGCTACCCCTGGACTTCAATTCAAAATCTAATCCTCAAAAACAAAACAAAAAAAAAAAATTTAACTTGACTCAAAATCACATGAAATTAATAAGGCCAGCTCCCTCAAAATTAAGATCTCTTTCTAATTTTGTTTAAAAAAATTTATACAAGAACCAGTACATAAAATTAATCTATTTTTATATATTATTTTATATAAAATCCATAGAAAGAACCTTGGAAGTTGGGACTGGGGTGCTAATCCCAGGTCTCAAGGTGGCTCCACCCCTGCCTGATGACTCAGGCTTAACTCATCCCAAACTATTTAGGCCGGCTACTCAGTTCAAAACACTCCTGTCACTTTATCCCATCCATCTTCTCCAAGTCTTGATTTGGCCTTTGGCACGCTTCGAGCCCACTCGGATCTTAGCACCCAAACCAATTATGTAACAAAAGGAGTTACATTTTTTTTTTACCGAGAAAAAAAAACACCTAATCATAGATGAACAATCCAAAAAAAATAATTGAAAGGAGTTGTTAGACTTGTCTGTTCTAACTAGCAATTCACAAGGTCAAAAACAAATATAATAAATAAATTTGGTCGACCAACTCATCGGACCCATTGCCTCAAATTCGTTCTCATCAACAATGGCATAAAGGATCCGATTCGTCGGACTTGAATTTAACACACGGTTTGAACACATAAGAAAATGCCATAGTTTTGAAAAAAATCCAAAGGTTATAAAAGTTGGTTACGTGGCAATCTTTTTAATTTTATGACTTGGATTTTTTATAACCTTTGGATTTTTTCAAATCAATGGTATTAGATTAAATACCCCCAACCAACCTCCATTTTTTTTCATTCGTCCCCAAATCCTCTCTCTCTCTCTCTCTGTTTTCTTCAGATATAATAACCTCCATTGATAAGAACAGATTTTGATCCAAAAAGAGAAGTGGGTTTTTGTTTTGTGAAGGTTTTGGTGTGTTTGAGGGTTTTGTGTCTAGCTTGGTAAACCAAATTCACAGCCATGGCTGTTTCTTTGATGAAAAGTGGAGTTTGTATTTCTGGGTCTAACCAGATTGAATTCATAAAGATGAACAGAAAAAACATTTCTTTTTATCCTCCTGTGGGTTCTCAACGATTTACAGAATCGAAAACCAAAGATTTTTCTGTGTTGTTGAAGAAGGAATTTAAGGGAACTCAACAAGTGGTTGTTTCAGATCGAACTGGAGTACAAGATTGGAGACTTAAAAGCCCTGCAAATTTCTATGTTCAAGTACGTAATCTTTATCATCTACTGCATTCTTTCTCTCTCATCAAGATTCCAGCTTCAAAAACTGATCTCTGTTTCATCTAAATTTCAGGCACAATCATCAATCTGCATAAGCCGATCAATGAGATGGTGGGAGAAAACCCTTAAACCCAATATGATAGAGATTAATTCTGCTCAAGAACTCGTTGATTCGTTATTAAATGCTGGAGATAAACTTGTTATAATCGATTTTTACTCTCCGGGTTGTGGAGGTTGCAGAGCTTTGCATCCAAAGGTAATTCACATCAGAAATCAATACTTTTTTTTTTTTTTTTAAATTCAACTTCAGTTTGTTAACTTGATTCTGGCACAAAATTCTGTTTTTTCCCAGTTAGATCATCAGATAAAGCTTTGCAAAATTGAGTTTATGAGGGAATACTAATTAATGTTCTTCATTTTATCACAGATCTGTCAGCTTGCAGAGTCGAATGAAAATGCAATTTTTCTTAAAGTTAATTATGAAGAACTTAAGACCATGTGTCATAGTCTAAACATTCATGTCCTGCCCTTCTTCCGATTCTACAGAGGTGCTGAGGGTCGACTACATAGCTTCAGCTGCACCAATGCAACTGTAAGAAACTTCTCTTTTAATCCGATGATCGATCGATCGATCGATCAAAATCGCTAATATCAATAAATGGGTCTCAATTAAATTTTTTGATTTCTTCTAAGACTGAATTCTTCGCTTTAACAGATCAAGAAATTCAAAGATGCATTGGCAAAGCATGGTACAGAGAGATGTAGTCTTGGACCAGCTAAAGGCCTAGAAGAAGCCGAACTATTAAAATTAGCTTCAAACAAGCAGATTTCACTCAATTTTCCATTGAGAACTGAAGATCAAACAAACACGAAAAGTTTTAAGTCTTCAATCTTGGAATCCAAGAAAGTAGAACTTGTTGAAGTAATGCAGCATTAGTGATACAAATGGTGCTTAATAATGCGGATTAATCGTGATTCTTTAAGGTGGAAAAGCAGCTCCAGTTTATATAATTTGAGTGTATAGATTTTTATTAGTAAGTTTTAATTAAGTATAGCGAGCTTTGGGTTTTTGGGATTAAGCTTGCTGAATTTGATTAATATGTGATTGAGGAATGAGGGTACAGTATGATTCGATCAAGAAGGTTAAGTCAGATCTTTAATTTTTTTCCCTTTTTCTATGAATTGAAGATAATGAAATAATATTATGAAGACTTAATATATCTTGATTAGAGCTTCTTCAGTGGTTATGTTATTCAGTTTCAATTAAACCTCTCTTAGTGAAAAAAAAATAAAAATTGAAGATCCCTGACTATTAGAACTTAAAACACAATGGGTACAATAATCACGCGACAAGGGTTCAGATATGTTAAAAACATCTTATCCAAGTATGAGATTAGTGTATATGAACTCTCTAATATTTTTTCCTTGTAAACTAATTTTCAAGATCAAGTTCTACCCTAGGGTTTATATCAAATTCGTCGCAACTCAAGTCTTATAAACGGTAGATCCATCCACCTCAACGTGTTGCGAGCTTTAAATGGTGTTAAAAAATACTTATGGTAAATCATATCTTCATATCATTTAATGTTGAGGTCCAATTCCCTGATCGACGGAGAAAAAAATAAAATTAAAATAAGAGAAAAGATTTTAACTTTTAATGTTAATTGAATTGGATATGGTCGAGTCAAAACTCTTTGGATGAGGTTTCATTATAAAATGCAACAGAGAGGTTGATGAAAAAAACAAAAACGTTTTTGGATCTGAGTGATTGCTTTTTGGATTATTTCTAGAGCAGTGCTATTTGGCCCGACCATATTACAAAACAAATGCCAGATGGCTTATGTGGCATGTGGGTCCCACTGCCACATAAGTTGAAAACCCCCTCATAACACTTTTAGGAGGAGAAAAGTGGTGGATCTCACCCTGCCACATAAGTATCTAGCATTTGTTTTGTAACATGGGTGGGCCAAAAAGCTTTATTGTTATTTCTATGGGTTTTATTACTGGTTTTGGGTGAGGATGTAGGGTTCCTAGGATTGGGGGATTTGTCTGTTTCTAATCTTGAGCCAACTACCCCCAACTGGACCAACGACTAATTTCTTTTTGTTTCCATCTAAAACCCATTCAAAAGAGGGAAACTGCTACAAGCACCTTAGATCTACATCTTTGCTAATACTTCTGATTATTTTATTTAAATTAGACTAAAATTAGACTCATCTTAGACCAAATTAAACTCAAATTAGACCTTAGGTATAATTTTGTGTGCAAATCTCGAAAAGAGTTTTGCTAGAATAACACCGAAATTTAATACCTGAATATTACATCTGTTTTTTAAAAGTGGTATGAGAGGCTGAAATGGAATTAATATTTTTTCAACAACTATTATGATTGGTTTCCAATCAATAAAGTAAGCAGATGTAATCTTTGATGTCAAAATTTGGTGTCCCTATAGTAATGCCCTCTCGGAAAAGAGTCACCTGAGATGTTTTGTTTTCAATTTTCATTTTTTTCTTTAAAAAAAAATTTTCATTTTCAAAATAGACAAGACAACTACCAAACCACCAATGCTGGTGACAGTATGACACATCAGCCACTTAGTATATAAATCAATGGGTCCCACTTGCTCGAAAATAAATAACTAATAAACATCGATCAATTGGATGGTACCGTGCTACTGACCTGGATGGATCAAAGTCTCAGTTGTTGTACAGTAGTTTTTTTCGATCGTGATGCCTCTTTGGATAATGAATAATGCTAGAATTATGAGAAGGATGACTCTTTGATTAGGTGGCAATATCTGCTTCAAATTAAAAAAAAGTAAAAAGTGACTTTACAGAAGTAGATCTTGTCATCTCATCTTGGAAGTCCCCTGGGAATACTTCTTGCATTACTCTTAAATAATTTGGGTCCTCCAAGATTCTTTCAATATTTTCTACTTAAAAAAAAAATGCCAACGGTAACTCTAGCATTACTCTTGATCCGATAGATCCTAGTACATTATTTATTTTTATATTGAGTATAAATTAGTTTGTGGGTCCACTTAGAGATGAATTAGGGATCATTTTAAATGACGATATTCTCTCTATACTCATAAAAAATTAGCACATTTTAAAACTTTTAACTCTATCATCTGGTGATTGGAAATCACTGAAAATCAATGGTGTTTGAGCTATTCATTTTATCGTTGATTTCAATTATTTCTAATCACCAGATGATAGGGTTACAAGTTTTAGAATGTACTAATTTTTTGTAAAGATGATCAATATGATGGGGAGAATATCCTAACTTAAAATGATCTCCTCATTCATCTCTAGGTGGACCCCACAAGCCCAGATTGGTCGAACAAGCTCTGTTTGTCCATGATTTAGTCGAGCTGGGCTTTAGCTAAGTTCGAGCCCATAAATTGGAAATCCTCTTAATCAAGTTTCACGCCTTCCTATGAGCCTGAGTTTGGACTTGGATTAGATTCAAAACCTCCCGCTTGAGCCCACCTGCTCAAACCCCTAGCCAAGGTTGGGCTTAAGAATAATTGAGGTGGGCACGACCGTCATCAAGACTATCAACCGTCGTTGATATGATTGCCAACAATTGGTGCCCATAACAAATTTGGGCACCACCTATACTGTTTTTACATTGTTTTCCAAAAAAGAAACGGATACCTGACCCCCGTCTTAATTGCTTGAAAATAAAATTGGAGATGAAACTAGGGCTTACGGAGTAATACAGCGGTTTGACTCATCAAGTTGACTTTGGGGAGCTCCCACCTCCAACAGGCGCCCTTAGTAATCTCAATGACCATGAGGCCCATGACTAGAGTAGAGAGATCTTTTGATCCAACCGAATCCGGCCCCCATTATGGCTTAACAGGGGATGAGGCTGTAAATACTTTCAAACACATGGATGATAAGGTCTTTTCATCACAAAAGTCAAAGCATCCCCCTCTCTGTCTCTCTCTAGATAGTCAAGTTCAAGGGATCCGGAATGCATCCCCCATAGAATCTGTCACCTCCTCAAGGGTTGACTTTTGAACTCTTTGGGTCTTTGAATCTGCCCTAAAAAGAAGGAAACAAGTTTTCTTCTCTTTCACTTTTACAGGAAAGGAAGAAGAAGAAGAAGAAGAAGAAGAAGAGAAGGAGAAGAAAATAATGGATAAAGGACTAGTGATAGGGTTGATTGGTGCAGCTGTGACCTTGTCAGCATATTCACAGACAATGGTCTCAGATACATATTGCATCATGATAGGTTTTCTTATTCTTATGTTTGGTTTACTTGTTAGAGAAGGCTTTATCCCCTTGTAAGCTTCTTCTTCTACTTCTTCAATTACTTCTCTATTGTAAGAACCCTTTTTAAAGCACTGTATTTCCCTTTATGTTCTTGAAATAATATCTTGGTCTTGTTGGTTTGATTTTGTTGTACTTTGATAAATTTATGTAATTGAGGCTTCATCTAATATTGTTTTTTATTTTGTTTTTTTGCATTATTGTTGATTGGTGTGGTGGGTGCTTATCAAAAAAAAGATTGGTGTGGTGGGTTTTTTTAGATTTTTCTAATTTTGGAGAATTTGAGGAGCTTATTTGTTTTCAATTTTTGTTCAAGGGTTATACAATAACCTTTCTGGATATTAAATAGGACTGTTTCTCTTTCAAATTAATACAATGATTGATGCTGGTAGAATTATTGATTTATCTTGAACTTTTTTTTGCTATAACTTCTGTAAATGGGTTCTTTTGGTTGAAAGCTATTGTGAGTTTGTGACCAAAGCGTGGAATGAAAACATGAGTGTGAGTGCAGAGCGGAAAGCCTTCGGAGCGGGAGCGTGATTTGGAGCGAAAGTGCGAGGTTTCAGAGCAGAAGCATCACCCCCTATACCAAGATTCTGTTACTAAGAAAAAGCCTCGAGTAGAAATGCAGCAGCCCAGTTTGGAAATAGGAGTGAAAGTATGAACAAAGTGACAATAGCAGAAGAACGTAATTTTTCTCCACCATATGAGACTTCTGTTGAAGCCTGCAATACATATAATTGTTACATAATGACCTTTGGTTCACAAATTAAATTTAGGGTAATCAAAACCGGCAAAAAATTCACTTCAAGTCTTCATCTGTACAAAACAAATACTTGAAAGGGCATAATGGCTAAAAGAATATGTTTTCTGCTCGAACCCAATATGGGTCAAGCCAAAGCTTACATTATTTGCATCTTTGGACATTTTAATCAATCACTCTTCCTGCCTACCAGATTATTGGAACCACAAGCATCTGCCCCATGTAAAAGACCCTGCCTCAAATTTTCTTCGCATCTGAGTTCAAAATTCTCTCTGTTTTTTCGTTTTAAGTTGAACACATCATGACATTAACTAGTTTACATGGGTGAAAAGCTTGAAGATGCAAAAAAAACACCCCACCGTACAACTTAAGTAACCAGGAGAGGGAGCGGGATTACGGTGTTGAAGTGGGAAATTAAAAAATCCCTACTCTTAGAATGCCGAAGGCATGGGAGCAAGAGCAACATAGTTTGGAGCACGAGCACAAGGTTCTAGAGCAGGAACAACGCCCCTCTACAACAGTTCTGGTTACTAACGTTATGAATAATGTAAACCAGATCCCATTATCATGTTCAGCCAACAAAAGGCTAATCCAACAGCAAAAAATTACAGATCCGTTGTTATTTGCTTTAAAGCAAATGAGTCAAAGACACGACAAAAGCCCTCATATAACGAACTTGTAGAACAATTTATTTCATAGGGTTACTTCTTGGAGCCCAAATTCCCGAAGGCTAGGCTTCAACAAGAACAACAATGCTCAAAGCTCCGTTCTTCGATAACAATCATCGGGCTCACACTAATACTTATTACAAGATCAACCACTACAACAG
The DNA here is from genome assembly GCA_002174775.1 of Macleaya cordata. NCBI lineage: Eukaryota > Viridiplantae > Streptophyta > Magnoliopsida > Ranunculales > Papaveraceae > Macleaya > Macleaya cordata. The sequence goes on from MVGT01002224.1 coordinate 209,427, forward strand.
TAAAAAAAAACCCAGAGAACTCAAGTTTTAATTGAATTTCAATAACATTAAAATGCATTCCAAAAAGAAATATTTGGATTACAATACAAGGAAGAGCTTTATTGACAACTCTCTTTTTTATCAGAAAATGCTTGATTTACAACTCACAAAAACACTAAAACAGAATTAACAACCCTAGAGAACAGAAAAAAGATACTATGCTATGAAATGTTCAACAGACTTTGAAGTGAGGTTATGTAGAAACACTCCCACTTCACAAGAAGCATCTGCCCTGGCTGACATATTCACGCTTCTCCATATACAATAGATCCACATATCGGACTGCTGTTAAGAACTATTAGGAAGGGAAGCAACTTTCATTAAAGGAAAAAAAACAAGTTCAATTATGATAAAGGAAGAACCAACCAGAAAATATGAGTAATGCTAGTGACATTCTTTACCTTCCATTACACCACAAACAATGGCATCTATAAGATATTCACATTTGTATCTCAGCAAAATTTCCATAATAAAAAAAAACTATGGGTCTTGTTAGGATGTGCTCTAAGTGCGCTAAATTTTTGTACAAAAACTACAGCCGTTGATGCACAAGAAAAACAAAGATGGCCTGGTGTTGACTGTAGGTGCTTTAAGTGTTGTGAATTTCAAAAGAATCGTGACAGTGAGTCTGAATGTTAGTTGTTGACACTGTTAGACAATGAATTGGCATATTTAACAAGAGATTACAACGGTTAGCATCCAAATTATCAGTATAAACTTCTACAAACTAAAAGTTAACAATTTAAATTTAGGGCTGGATGGAGCATAAAAATACAGACTGTTTTCTTTTCACTATTCTTTATCTTTCACCATTAAAAAGTAGCAATAAGTGGTAAACGAAATCAAATTCATTACGCGGAAATAAATGTTTAGGACTCGAGTACTATCACTTCATGGGTTTAAAGTCCAAACTTACCACTTATTGCCACTAATTAGTAGTGAAAAACAAAGAATATTTTGTTAAAACCATCACCAATTAATGGCAAAAATATAATCACCCACTTTAAGATTTTGATGTCGAAGGTGATTTACAAAGTAAATTAAAATGCACAAGCATTGTTGCTAACAGGAATTTGAGTAGCAGGTACGGGTAAAGCATCCACGATTGTCCAAATTTCAAAAACAACCACAGCAGATATATGCTAAATTGAAAAATCTAGAAGGACCCCAAATTATATCCAAATTAAAAAAATTAATTTTGATGTTTTAAATAAAAAATTAATCAGATTTGAGTTCACTTAAAAAATGAGTTACATTTTTTAACCTATTTTTCATTACAAAAACTAACAGAAGCAGGAAGAGGAGGGTAAATGAAGGCAGGCGATGGCACAAGATAGCACCAAAACAATACGGTAACGACATGACGATGGCACAGCTATCACCGTGAATCCAATTTAGACCGGATTTCCACAACCTTTAAACCGACTTTAGACCCCAACATTACCATGTGCCAGCCATGGCACCAACACTAAGTCGCATTCTTCTTATTTTTCTTTTTTATAACCCAGATTTAATTTTTAGATATAAGTTTTGTATTGTGAAATAAGTTAAAAAAACCCCAACCCATTTTAAACAAAACTCAAATCTAAAATATAATTTTTTATTCAAAATAAAATCTTACACTAAATTTATTTATTTTTATCTGAGGGTCCCTGTAGTCCTACTCATGCTAAATACATTTTTATTCACTGAAGTTAGAAACATAAGCATTAAATGAGTTCAAATTTGGGGTCAAATTTAGTGTTAAGAGTTGTAAAAGAAGAGCCACGAAAACATTGGGAAGAGAGACTGACCAAACAAAACATTGGGCGTGGCTTCTCCTCCAACCCTTTTGCTGGGAAAAAACCAAAGCTGCACATGGAATATGTCCCGCACCCACAATTTGCTTTTGGTGCCTAACCACAGCAAGCAATACAATAGCTAAAAACGAAAACACTTTCTCATTGTAGAAAGCTCAAAAGACAAGCCTAGTGTGAATCATTTAAACCACATTGCTTCTAAAATAAAACCTTTAATTTTACTTAACCAAGCACAACATAAAAGAAGTGCTATTGAAGCTCAAACAACAACGACAAACTGAGTCAACTGACTCAGTAACAACTGTCATATTGTTCAAGATTGTTTAAAGATAAAGATACTACCAATATCTTGAATGTTAACCATTGAACGATCTCATTAAACAACACAAACAAAAATAATAGGTATTGACCCAAAGAGAAATTCTAAACACCATGAACAGGATGAGTAAAAATAGAAAACAAAAAGCCATCAAAAATAAGGAAAAATTCTATCAAATAGAAGTCAATGTTGGAACAAAAGTTCATAAACTGATGGCAAACCTTGTTTTGCAAGATTCAAGATTGATTAGCTGCACTAGTGTATCACCATCCATTTACTTAATTGTTGGCAGATAGAACAATATTCAAAAGGAAACAATACTACACCATAATGCAATGAACTACAAAACATGTTAATCCCAAGATATGCCTCAGCGGTAGTGACAATTAACTTACAAATCGTCATCCTTAGTCCGATAATACGTGCAATTAATGCATCATTGGCATCAACTCTATCTCAGTAAAGCTAATTCAATAGTTGAAAAATCTTTAGTTTTACCCATTTTACTAAATTCAAACTATGTGCTCTTCAAGAAGAAATCTGCCAGTTCAACAGACTACAACAATGAATAGAACTGAAAACAGATAAACTATGTGTCCATACTAAAAAAACAGCAAAGAGACACAATTTAGAGGAAAAAAAAAATGTAGATCCACTGATCATCAAAGCAACTAATTAGCAAGATGAAAATAATACAAACTGCCCTAACAAAGTTGTACAAAAAATAAATAAATAAATAAACTAAGGATAATGATTGGTGCCTCAGATTAATTTGTGTTCATAGTTGTTACTCATAGTATATTTAATACCATCATTGGCACTCACGGTAAATGTGTCAAATGTATATAACAAACAAAGAAAATACATACTGCAATCAAATAAATCTCCCAAGTGATAAACTAAGGGAAAAAAATCAATGAAGTGGTAAATTGAACATAATCCAATGCAGTGCTATTATAAGATCACAATTGAATTCATTTCAAGAAAACAGAAAATTTCAGTTATGCATCAGAGAGATTCCCAAAGACTTTAGTCAACATTCTCCAGAAAAGGATTGCTGATGTCCCTGTCTATTTTATCATCACTTGCAAATTGATTTTCTACTGAAAGAAGAAATAGAGTTTATGAGAAACCCCGAAACAAAAATCCAAGCTTGAAATTGAAATCATTCAAAGTAAAACTAAAAAGTTGATTTTTATGCATCAGAGAGATTCCCAAAGACTATAGTCAACATTCTCCATTAAGAAGTGCTGATGTCCCTGTCTATTTTATCATCACTTGCAATTTCAATTTCTTCTAGACAATAAAACAGAGCCCATCAGAGATCACCATTAACAAAAAAAAAGGAGGACCATTTAAAAAACAGATATCGACTGAAAGAGATTATGATGAAGTGATCTAACCATAAAACCAAGCTACCAATGCAGATTTATTCAGGTAAATGGACTGCTTTCTCAAGTAGAGATTACAAAACTAGGGTTGTTTACATGGTAGAAAAACGTAAACCAAAACCAGTAAAATAAAGAGTAAAACAAAAACCCTAGGCTTCATCTGTGAAGCTGAGATCAATTGATCTACAAAACATAACGTAGAATGATATAATGTGAGAGTATTAGAAAGGTGGAAGAATTAGGGTTTAAGTGTAAGATTTAGGGTTCACGACTCGTTTTATAGAGAGAGAGATTTTGGAAACTAGGGCAACAAAATAGATGTTTCATATTTCTATTATCGGACGGTTAATCAACGAAATTTACTACCGTTAAAGATTCTAGACCTTTGGATTTTCTTTACCCTCTCGATTCCTTGTTGAGTCCAAACTGAGGTCCTGAGGATAAGAACAGTGGGCCCTGTGCCTCATTTTACCTTGGGTTTTGAATGATAGGCCTAAGCCTTATCCCTAGGCCCAACGTAAAAACGGTTTTCGTTTGGAATCGAATTCATAGGGTTTGGAATTAGGATAGTTTTGCACGCACACCTAAAATTATACTATTCATCCCTGTTTTTACACTATTCAAAAGAGTTTAATTTGGCTTCAAACCTCAAAACTGTGTCATGTATGACATTTCTCACATACTTGTTATTGGCAGTGTATCTATTATTACTTATTGTTGTAATTTAGGCAATATTCTTATATACCATTAAAAACTAAATTATGTCATATCTACACTTTTACTTGTCGTTGTAACTTGTGCAATAATCATATCTACCATTAAAACTAAATTATGTCATAATATATTGTACAAAGTATTATAAATAGTGCATAGATATGGATGCGAACCAAGGAAGCACAGACACCACGCCTTTACTTATCGTTGCAACTAATAGTCCTATCTACACCATTCAAAACTAAATTACGCCATAGTATATTGTACAAAGTGTTCTAAATAGTGTAGAGATTTGGATTAACCAAGGAAGCACATACACTTCTCTATGAGAATAGCTTCCGTGTCCTTTATGTATTGTAGTGTTTTTAGTTGCAAGTAGGAAAATAGCATTTGTACCATGTCCCTGTTTCAATTATGTGATGCATTTGTTATAATCCAAAATCTAATTGGTCCATACTTTACTATTTTATCAAAACCCTAAAAGTCGAAAAATAATATCATACCATAACATCCAACTAAATAAATGTTAAAAACTTATGCTAATTTTATATAGAGAGGGGATATATAGCCCCGCTTAAATAACCCAATAATGACCTCGCTATCTCGATCATTGGTTTTAAGTCTAATAAACGGTCGGATCAATTGATGACATGGCAAATGTGAGAAATTCAGATCTGTCTCGAATTGAATTTATCGGCTAAATTTTTTACATCCACCACCGTCTCCAACAAAAAAAAACCTCCCCTCCACCGTCTCTACCACCCCACCTCCTCCACAATTACCATCATCTTCCCACCGTCACCACTACAACCCCACTCCACCGCCTCCACCACCACCATTAAAGTGAGAAGAGAGAGAGATCAGAGAGAGATTAAGAGGAGAGAGCTTGGAACACTTCCAGATCTGAAAAAAAAAATTCTTCCAGTAGCAGTAGTCTTCTTCTGGAAGAGGGAAAGAAGAATATCACATCAAAGTAGGTCTATAAAGGGCTAAAATGAAAGCATTTGTTCAAATCAAAATCTTGTAAAGAACTCACCGACTAAAAAAGAAGATATTTTCGAAGCAGAGATGAGTGACCTCAAGGTCCTCGAAGCGTCTATAGATCTGAGAACTCATCTTTGGTTGTTGAAGTGAAGAAAACTAAAAACCACAGAAAAATTCTCACTTCCAAGCTCTGGTTTTTGGGATAGAATTAGGGCTTTGTTTTAGTTTGGTAGAAATGAAAGTTACTTTGTGGCTATATATACATACGAAGGATCTTAAATTTCATTTTTTGTGATTTTGAGTACTGATGATAGTAGTGCTTTATTCTTAAAGGGTTAGGATTTGGTGGATCAGATTCACTTTTTTTATTTTTTCGCATTGGCACAGAGATGTAACAACGAATCCACCGGTTTTACTCTTTTTACCATATTTGGAAANTTTTGCGTTGGCCTGATTTAACAACGAATCCACCGATTTTACTCTTTCTACCATTTTTGGAAGAGGGAAAGGAGATAAGAAGAGATGAAGAAGACTACTGGTATAATTTATTTTTTTTTTCAGATCTAGATGAAGTGTTCCAGGCTCTCTCCTCTTGATCTCTCTCCCTCTCTCTCAGATCTTTTTCTCTTCTTACTGTAATGGCAGTGGTGGAGATGGTGGAGTGGGGTGGTAACGGTGGGAAGATGATGGTAATGGTGGAGGAGGTGGGGTGGTGGTGATGGTGATTGTGGTGGAGGCAGTGGAGGGGAAGAGTTCTTTTTTTAGTTGGAGACAATAGTGGATGTGAGAAATTTAGCCGATAAATTCAATTAGAGACGATCTGAATTTCTCGCATCTGCCATGTCATCAATCGATCCGACCGTTTATTAGACTTAAAACCAATGGTCGAGATAGCGAGGTCATTATTGGGCTATTTAAGCGGGGCTATATATCCCCTCTCTTTTATATATACACTATGTTTAATACGTGCCTCCGCACGACAAGATTGATGACCCATTGGTTTGTTTAAAGTGCAAATCTTAACGTTTAAAAAAATTGGCAACTCCTGTCATGGTTCGCCAAATCGGCCGATCATCGGGTGATTGGATCGGGATTGGCTTGAACAGTTCCTTTCGACCACCGCCTAACCCAACTTGTTATGGGATCAGTTTGACTCAGACCGTCTTTCTATGGATTGACGCGGGATTGGCTGGATCGGCAAGTCGACCCAGTCGATTAGGATTGTTCAAGATTTGCCGAATCGACATAACTTGTCTAGTATGACTCAACGGGATCCGATCTTTTCGATGGTTTTTATTTTTTAAATATATTTTGGGTTTGTGTTAGGATCGGCCGATCTAGCTGGATCGACTCGGGATGCCGATCCGGCTACCGATCCCGAGTGGGTAAAGCATAATTCATGTTGGGACCTGACATTCTCAAGATTTGTGCTGTTGAAGATCCAAACCAACGGGATCCAAGGTCCAACAAGGGTTATCAGGACTCGAATAGAATAAGCATTTTTGGTTCAGTCGCGTACGCAACTATAAACCACCTCTCTACCTCTCTCTCTTCTTCTTCTGAAACGAATCAGACGGACAGAGAAGAGTGAGAAAGAGAATTTTAGAGAGAGAAAGTGAGAGAGAAGGGTGAGGGAATTTCTCCATCAACTACATCCATCATCAAGGTAAGAATTTTTTTAAATTTTTTTATTGTTTTTGTTTAATCATCGTTTGTGGTTCAATAGAGATGGATCGAACTATTTATGTCAATCTTCTGCTAAACAATTCTAGATCTGATTCTTCGTTTGCATGGATCTGGTTTTTATATATTTAGGGTTTGATTTTTTCTTCTCGTGGTTCAATTTTAGTTTTACTTAGATCATTCATTTTTAGTACTCTTTCATTTTTTGTTTTAATTGCTCTGATTAAAATTGTTAGACAGATCATTGAGATTCTAAAAAACCCTTGAAAAGCTTAGATCAAACACTTGGACACCATTAATTGTTGATACAATATATCTATACAATATATCTATTAATGGATCTTGGAGCTCCACGGACCTTAATGGAGCTCCGAGCTCTTTGCAACACAGAGAGATCTGTTTTAGAGAAAAGTCGGAAGGAGGAAAAAAAATTCCGATCGGGTCACTTTTAAACAAAATTTAGTTCATACACATGTTTTTAATGAAAATCTTGTTTCTCATTTTTCGTAATTGATTTTCATCTTGTTCTAACAAACACCATTTTTTACTCAATAATTAAATTATGAGGCTGAGAATTGTTATCTGCCACATAATTAATTACTTTAATGGATACCAAATGACCCAAGCTTTGTACTCCCATAAATGAGTCAGTGAAAAGTAATATGGGATTTATTTGTCACATACTCACATTGTTTAGTTACATATCTTAGTTAATTATGCCTCCGCTGACTTACCGGAGTAACTTCAAAAGTCAATCTACAGTCGAAACAACTTGCTTACCTCCCAGGTGCTCCAATACTGAACCAAAGACGGTTTAGTTGATGGGATTCATGGGAATAGTGTGAAGATTGTTGGATTAGGTTCAAGGATGATTTAGCTGGAACAGCATATTTCTTCTGATAACATTATATGACTAATTCCTTAGAAATAAAAAGAACATTTCAAATAGTGTTCAAAGAAGCTAATTCAATTGACAATTGTGAGGTACATAATTCATGTTTTTACCAACATTAATTATTATTTTCGTTTTTGCAACTGTTTTTGTCTGATTTGCTCCATCTCAATAAAACTGATTATACAAACTTTTAAGTTCACTTTGACTTGACTGTGTATCTTAAAGTGAATGCTCCAAATTTCTCAGTTGGTCTTAGTGACACTGAAGTTTTGTAGGCAAGGCTAGCACTTTACTCACTTAATTGTGGGTAGTGTATTAATTCTGATCTTGATCGATGTTTGTTGCAATAGATGTTATGCTGTTGTTCAATTCCCTGTGTTAGTGCCTTTTCTGGCTCGCTCTGTGCTTACCTTTTGTATGGAAAACCTAGAATGATTGGTCTTTGTTGTGGAAAGATTCAAATAAGTATTGCTTCTTGGAAGCATCACTTCTGTATTGGTGAAATACTGTCTTTACCATTTCAAGTATCTTTTTTCTGTTCCCAAAAGTTGTTCTGTAAAGCAGCTCCGTACTAACTTCTTGACTTATCGACTTCAATTAAGTCAATAATAGAACTGACTTAAGAAACTATAAATAATCTTAGTTTTACTTTTGTTATCAATTGAACCTTGATTTGAAAGGAGAGAGCTGTTAGAAGGTTACACTAACATACTTTTGCCTGCTTTGCCCCTCTCATGCATCAGCCATGAGTACCTTTTGCCATTACAACTTCCAAGGCTCACTTGTTCCATCTTTTCATCATTTGGCTATTTCGTCAAGCTTTTATGTTACAGCATGTCCACTATGCTGATAAATATATCCTGATTTTTCTCTAGGAAGTTTTTAGCTTGATTGTCCAAATACTTAATTGTATTTGAACCCAATCAAGTTTCTTTTTTCTTACTGCTAATGGAAAGTGGGACGACGTTAGTTTCTAGGAGGGGACTCCCTTCATCTATTCCTGTACTTTACACAAGCCACATTTGAAGCAATTAGGGTCTCATGATTTGACAATCCCCTCATAGAACCATGCCTACAATCAACCTTGTCACATGATCCTAAATTTCCAATGTATGCTTTAGTTGGACAGTAATCTATGAACTTTCTAGGAAAAGATATACAGAAATGCCCAGATTTGTGAACCATTTCATCCACTGCATGACAGTATGACACCACTTTCACCATGAAAGGATTGGAAGAAGGAAAGATCGCTTTTCTCCAGAAAACTCTAATATTCTTCATAAGGGAGTGTTTCAAGTAAATCTTTAAGGGACATAACACATCGACTGTATTGATATTGTAGCTGCTAATTTGTTTGCAGAAGACCAGTTAACAAAATGTCAAGCACAAATGTGGAGGATGCCCAGAAACAAGAACATGTAGAGGATCCTGTCAAAGACCAGGTCGATGAAGACGTATCTGAGACTGACCCAATGCATGTCGAAAATTCCATGCCCTCTCCTCAGGAAGAGGTAGTATTACGGTTTAAATTAGTTGTATTTTTATAAAATTCTATTTAGCGTGTTAAATTTAGATGGTTGGTAATGGAGTATGCAACGTTCGCTGAAAAGGGTTTACACTGGCTAAAAGACATGGTTTATTCTATATAGGCAATAAAATCCGTTTATCTGAAGTTTTTATGATTGTTGATGAGCTTTCTCTAAAGTGAAACAATCAGGTTTAATGTTTTCATACATAGGTCTTAATTTAAGTTGAATGAATGGAAAAAGTTTACCAGTATAATTATTTTATCTTCTTCAGGAAGCAATACTCAAGAAGAAATATGGAGGAATATTACCCAAGAAGACTCCACTGATATCCAAGGTGACAATCCTTTTTCAGTTCTTACGTTAAATTGATATTATCTTTGTCACTTCTTTAGACTGCGAACCATAAATAATTTTTTTATTTCCAGGACCATGAGCGTGCTTTCTTTGATTCTGCCGACTGGGCATTGGGAAAGGTATTTATCTTGCGTCTCATTTAGGTTCCATCCTTTCTGTTAGTGACTAACCATTTTTTGTGGCACCCAAGTCAATGCCTAATGTCTTGAAATATTGGATCCCAACAGCAAGGAGGACCAAAACCCAAAGGACCCCTTGAGGCACTCCGGCCCAAATTACAGGTACTTGTTCGATTTTCCGCATATAACTTATTTATCCTGCAAACACATCCTGGTCCATTTCTACCACAGTTAATTCTGTCATATCCAAAAGTCAATACATCTAGAGAATATCAACGAGTAAAGTTAATTTTAAAGTTTACACAGAATGTACCTTCTCTAATAACCATAGTATTTCAAATTTTCCTTGTTTACCCTATATTTGACAATACATAATCTATATACTATATTGCTAAACTTAACCGTTTAGAGTCCGTGTGGCACATTATAAGATGTTTCTCTCAGTTTATTAATTTACTTTGTCTATGTGTTTCATTTACTAGCCCACACCACAGCAGCAAGTCCGATCCAGGCGATCAGCTTATGCTCCTTCAGATGACGGCGAAGGTAAGTGCACACAATGTTCTTATTTTAAATAGAGATAAATATGCTTTGATCTTCCTATTCATTAAGGACATAGAGATAAATATGCTTTGATCTTCCTATTCATTAAGGACCGGTGCTTTCTCTCTTGTAGATGGCGGCAACAGTAACCTTGGCAACCCTGAGGATCAGAACGGACAATAAGTAATTCTTCATAATGTCTACGCTTCTTTGATGTTTATGTTCCTAAATGAGTCCATTTTGCCCATTTCCCTGAAATAATCAGTACAAATCTTTCTAGCTGTTGTAAAACGATGAATTGATGTATGTTGCTATGATACACAGCTGAAACCTCTGATTCTCTACAGGATTTTTTGGTGCACCGTTCTTAAATTTTTCTTGATCTTTTGCGTTAAAAGCACATTGTTGTTTTTACGAATCAAAAATCAAAACAAAATTTGCTAGGGAAGCCTTACCTACACCTTTTCTTCTTTTTTTTTCCTGCTCAACTCCCCACGTGTTGATGAACTATGTTTACAATTTACACCCTGTTCAATTTATCGTTAAATTTCTAACAAACTTTTGATGGATTTAAACGTTTTAGAGCAGTGTGATCTTTTGTATGAAAGATGTACATGGTTAGTCATTTTCACTAAGAATCAACCATTGATTATCTCCATGTAGGCTCCGCAGTCGGTGCATAACTAGTGTTACAGTAACGTGATACAAGTTGAGCTTTCACAATTTTCCACCCTTCACCTAAAAAAAAAAAAAAAAAAAAAAAAAAAAAAAAAAAGATAAATTTTGGAAATCTTCTACCACATGCTTCGCTATGCTCTAAGAAAAGTTTAAACATATATAATATTTGTATTCTTGGATTTTATTTTATGCATCGGTCAATCAAAAGGATTTTTAAAATTGTAGCATAAAATGCAAAATAACTTACCCACGATTGTACTCCTTTTTCTTTCCCTATTTTATGGTCTCCTAAGATGAGGTCGTAAGATCTGCTGGAATAAAATTGCTTCAAACAGATCTTACCACCTCATCCTAGGAGTCATCCTAGAAGTACCTATAGCATTACCATTTATGGTCAATTCGTTTCTTCGTGAATATTTAATTACTAAAAATTTTGCACATATTTAGCCTCTTAATAGATCTTTTCTTTTACTAACCTTCACCTTGGACTGGGCTCCCTTATTGATGTCCTATATAAAGATGATGAAAAAGTTACTTTTTTATGAGGATGGTCTCTTCACCGTTGAGATCATTAAAAAATCCAATAGTAAAACGAATGCCTCAAAATTTTATGGAGACAAATTTCGAGATGTAATGACGAGCCAAATGGAGATCAGGTAAGGCTGACCCTAGTACTACAATTCAAGAGTTACAATCTCTCTTCAATGCATTTTAGAACATGGTTTGTGCCTTTGTGCCAACCCAATTAAGTTCAATTAATTCAGCTTGACAGTGATCATATAAATCATGAAATCTTCGCCTTCATCCCCATTTTTGTATTGTTTTTCATCCTCATTTTTGTTTTGTTTTTGTTTTTCTCCTCTTGATGGATGGGAGGAATGATGACTTTTAAAAAAAAAAAAAATTCAATCATGATTAAGCCAAGAGATACTAAGATTGATATCAAGGTAAAAGCATAAATAAACCCAACGCTTTTGTCACAAATATTCATCTCGATTGACCAAACTAGAGTAAAATGAGAAAACGAGTAGAATACATGACTAACATTAGTCCCTCAACGCGCTGCCCAACTCATTCTAAATATCTCCTCTATGCACAATGGAGGAAAATGTTCAGCAAGCTTAAAATTTCAATCAACTATTGATGGGAATAACATGGGAACTTTGGGATTTTTTGACTAATGATGTGACCATCATCACAAGAATCCAGTCCTTGGATCTTCGGTTTAGCTAAAAAGAAGGGTTTAGCTAGTGTAAGAACAAGCGAGGTATTAAAACAAAAACAAATAAATGAGGAGCAAGAAAGATTTCCTTGAAAAACAAAAAAGTGAACGTGAGCAACACCACAAATTCACTAGAACCAAGCTCAACCACATCTTTTTTCTTTTTTGACAAGCAGCTCAACCACATACTCAATCCAGGACAAGAAAACTAACCATTTGATTTCGACAGTATTTGTAGCACAATTCCAATATACACTCGAGCAGATAAAGCCATGAAACAAATCTTACATTTCATACTGACCTAGTCAGTGTCCCGTCTTCTGATACTCTCTCTGCTTAGAGACCACTTCCATTACAGTTGGAACAAAGTCACCAAACATTAAGATAATTGAAACAATGAACATATGACTAAAACAAAGACCTGAAAAATAAATTCAAGCTCCTGCAAAACACTTTAAAAGAAAAACATAACCAAAACAGTACTAATTGACCAAAATATAAAAATAAAATAAAGACAGTACATTTCAAGCTCCTGTAAAAACTATTTCTAAGCAATCTACACAAGAACACAAAAATACTTTGTTATCCAATTCTTAAAACTCCCAGAGCCAAAAGATCAAGATAAGATGCTAAGCATCCTACACAATCTGTTTATGGCCCACTATCTTCTAAATTGAATGAAGGATTCATCAAAGGGAAAAATCCACCTCAACCTCAAGTACTGAACTGGAGTAGGCCTATTCCACATACAACAAAATCTGTTTACGGCTGCATGATACAATTTAAATATACCACGGTTCTGTACTAAAAAAGACAACTATGACAATTAAAACATCCACAGACTACCCCATCATGATATTTATATATATACCGACTCAGATGCATATGACATATATGACCTTCAACCATTATGCAATAACCTAGACAATATATAGTGGAAACAGACAGAACGCTCCGTCGGGAAATACTAAAAAACCTGAAGAACTGAAAATGTAGCAAAGAGATGCTTGCTGAACTCCAGAAAAATTTTAAAACATTTGACTACAATAGGTGGCCTGAAATGTGAAACAGGTATTTAGAGAAAAACAAGGCAACTTCAAATAAAGCTATATACTGCAGAAGTAAAGGACCACAAGCAAATAGAATTGGCAACCAGGAATTTAACAGTTGCAACTAGCTAGGCAAGCCAGGAAAATTTATGCTTAGAATGGACCCTAGCTAAAGAACAATTTACCTGCTTAATATATACCTAACCACCGAAGAACTTACCTGCTTGTCGGTGGAGGATATGAATGATCCCTACACCTGCCAGATTGTTGCGTAAAATGTTTATATCACGTCATTTAGGCCACAAATTGACATGACAACATCACATGATACAAAAGAAAAAACCTACCGAAAACTGACTGAATGCATCCGTATCTCCTCGAGAGATCTCCAACCAGCATTCAACAATAATCTGAAGTTCTGAAAATGCACCATAGAGATCCTCACCCTACCAATTAGGTGCTGATCTGCAGCTAATCACTATGCTTTTGCCTTCAGACCATAGCGCCCAATAAAAACCTGAACATGCACCAAAACGGCAATACACCGGCCTTTTAAAAAATTTGCAGTACATAACCAGTTTAATGTTCATAAACAACCACCAAATATAGGGAATGGCATACACCCAACGGTAAGAGTGCTTGCTGGGGTCGTTCTTCTATAGTTGTTTATGAACTATAAGCAAGCCAAGGAGACTGGAGTTAATTGCATCAGCAACGCATACGTACAAGCTGAATGCATAATTGTTGACAAGAAAAACAAAATGCATATAACATAGGCATAAGATGTATGATCCATAAGCCGGGGTGAGTAGATTTGGAGGATAAGAATTCTTAAGACGCAAAGAAAACAACTGCTTTGGTGCCTGCATCACATGTAAAGAAATGACTTCACCTTGATACACCATCCACTGCTCCACTATTTAAACACAAAAGCTACTACTAAGAAAGCCACGAAAAAGTAAAATACAGACAGGTTGATTTTAGTCCGGAAAACCAAATTACTAATCCTAATAAAACTGTCAACGCAGGAGACCAGACACGATCACAGGAACATGAAGTTTAACACGAAATGGATGAAGTTTTGCAAGTCACAGAGAAATGCTGGTTACATTGGCCCTTTGAGGCATAAAACATTGGAGCTCAGTAAGATGTGGTCTCAAGTCCGCGAAAGGGTTGAATAGTGAAAAACATCGCCATATCATGTTGGTCCTCCTAAACAAAGCTTCAAAGGTGGGCCATAAATTTCTCAAACCCTGTTCATCTGGTCTTGTCTTCTGGTCTAGGCTGGAGGCTTCATCAAAAGAGGCAGTAGGCTGGCTTCGGGCTTCATAGATCTCAGCTGTTTCGATAGGAATGGGAGGCAATAAAGGTAAAATAGGAGCATTAGAAATCTAAATGAGGGCTCTAGGCTATGATAGCAAATTGCTATAAATATAATGTGACTGGCATATAAGAAAGCAACTTGGCATTTAATCCAACGGGTATAAATGTAAGGAGGACAATGATCTACCTGCAAGCCCTAATCACCAGGGTCCCTAATAACCATGATGTTTTCCATGGGAAACAGGGTTTTGACCAGATAACCTGGTGACAAAAGCTAAAAATCAGGGTCCAGAGATAGATGAAGAAGTCAAAGTAAATAGACAAACATTTATCAACATTAAAAAGAGAAACCTAGTAAAGATTCGAAACAGGAACTAATACTGACAACAGAAGAATGACAAGAACCAGATTTCTTCAGTAAGTACACATAAAAATTAAGAAAGAGATGTCGAGAAAATATAAAGACAAATAAGTACTTCTTACCCCGCACTACCAGAACGGCCCGAAGAGTAACCACCATAGGCCCCATAGCCACTACCACTACCACCACCACCGCTCTGAGATACAAAACAAAATAAAAAAAATGTTAGGAGGCCAGTTAAAAGGATCAAACGATAAACAATTCCCAGGGAACTAGATCTAAAACACAAAAACACCCAAAGGAAACAGAGGTAGCAAGGTTAATATGGAAATCCTCAATTTGATAGAACGATAAGAACAACACAAACGGGATGAATAATCACGTACGGATGACATTACCTGTGAACCACCATAACTTCCATAACCGTCACCCGGAGGCACATCACTTGAACCACCATATCCACCGGAGTAAGACGAATATCCACGCCCATGAGATTTACTCTCTCTACTGTCTCTACTTCCATACTTGGAACCATCTGAAACGTCTGTTGACATGGGAAAGTATGGAACAGCGGGTGGAAATGCAGATAATGCACCCTCCCTGTCAAAAAAATTGGCTTTCAACCGTGTTGCTACTTGTATAAGAGCATCCCGAGCAACTTCGAGGTCTCCACTGATCTGGAAAGCATCACAAAAAAATAAATGAGTGGTCTGAGCCAAGTAGAAACAAATAAGAATTGCCACCAAAGAGATGCAAGAAACTGAGAATCACCTGAACCATCTCATCATCTTCTGTTGCAACTTTTGGAAGGTTCTCCTTCGACAGTATGCGGATATTGGCTTTTGTAATTCTCCTCATCTCGGAGATGATAGCCCCGCCTTTACCAATGAGGCATCCAATACGGGACGATGGCACAAGTAGACGGGTTGTATAAGATTCACCAGATTCCTTTTCACTTTTATCGCTACACCTTGGCTGCAATCGCACTGCTGCATCGATAGTTGGAGAAATTGGGTCTTCAAAGAACTGGAGGAAATTTGAGATTGTCATTGTCACACATAAATCTCTATATGATCGTTTATTTGTTTGTAAGAATACTAAGAAATCAGACAGATTAAGAAATACCTCTTTTGAGGAGATGGATATTATGCAATCATCTCCTTCAGCAGCTGAACTATCAACTTTGATAAATGCCCCAGACTCCTGTCTGATTTGCTTGATAATAGAACCACCCTTTCCAATAACACCACCAATATTTCCAGTTGCACAAATCAAACGAAGAGAGAATTCCTTTGAAGAGCCTTCATCCCTTGGAGCAGGGTAAAATGGGTTCGACGACCAGTCACTTCCTGTGTCACCTTTGTATCCTCCATAAGGTCCCATAAGCGGAGCCAATCCCATGATTGGAGCACCTGCACTTGGACCCATGAAGGGACCAGCCGGCTGATACATGTTTGACATGGAAGAGGTGAGCAAATGTTGCGACCGAGATGGATTATCATGAAGCCGAGAAGAGACTTGGAGAAGAGCCTTCTTAACAACTGGGACTTCCCCAGTTATCTGATACCAGAAAAAATCAATTAGGTTACAGTCAGCTAACATAATCAGTTTAAGGAAGCAACATGATTATTTTAGCAGTTTAAGGTACCAACAAGTTGAAAGTTGAAACTAAGCACTGTAATGACAATAAATTTCTAATTCATGCACACTCGACAATAACAAGGAGAAAATTGTTGTTACATGTAAAACAACTGTTATAATTAAGAAAGGTGCTTAAACAACAGTGAATCCCATAAGAGACTACACAGGAGAATTAATCACAGAATGAAAAGATCCTTGGACTGAAACTAATGCAGTACAATGTTTAACTCAGTCCAATTTTTTTACTCATTTCTATATGGCAAATAAAACAAGTACAGATAGGCTTTACATGCATCATAACTCAAAGCATGAATGCATCCCAGGTAAGGGGAAATAAATGAAAAAATACCCATGTTACCTGAAGAAGCTCATCACTACCCATAGCACAAGGAGGCAGATGTTCATTCTTCAGAATGCGAATTTGAGCACCAGTCTCACTTCGTATGCCTTGAATTATCTGACCGCCTTTCCCAATAATACAACCAATCTGATCTGATGGTACAAGTAGACGAACAGTAGCTTGCTGACCACCTTCAGAATCTTCATCGGCAGGCGTCTCATCGGCAATAAGCCGATCATGTACCCTAAAGAGAGCATCTTGTGCTGGGCAAATAAAATCACCATTATCCTCAAAGGCATTAGTTTCCCGGCTTGAGCTAAAAATAGTGACGACGCGCTCCTCACAACCTGGTATTGTCTCGCCGATTCTAATCTTTGATTGACTATCTGCCCTTAATTGCTTAATGATTTCACCCCCTCTACCTATTATACTTCCAATCTTCCTCCCTGGACACAGGTAACGGTAGACAGTGTCATCCGGACCAGGAGCATACTGTTCTCTATCATCACCAGGGTTTCTTCGCTTACTTCCACCATTGTCGGGATAGTCATTCTGAGGGTAGGATCGCTTACCATACTTATTTCTCTGACCAGCCATAATGGTAAAGTTGATGAGATATTAATTGTAGATCAAATAGTTTGTCTTATGTATCACTTCCAATACCTGCAAATATTAAAAGCAAAGAAAATTAAAAAGGGTGAAAATCTACTAAAGAAACACAGGGAAAAAAGAGGCATAGGAGCATCGAAAAACATAGAAGCCAATCTCTAAGAATTTGACGGGAATGGAGCTTGGAAGAGGAGACATGCAGGTGTCATGTGTTAATTATACATTTTAGCGGAAATGTGCCCTAATGCTAGGACCTTTAAAAGGGAAAATCAATCTTTGCATATATTCAATGATGAATGAACATTAAATTTCAAATTACTTGTACATTCAATAGAAAAGATTGATGATACTAAACATATCGACCTTATTTAATACGGTATAGCAAATTACTGACTTATAATGATTCCTAATAAAATCACCTTGAAACTATGAAAGGCGTTTCCTTACTCCTAATAGCATAAAAAATAAACCCTAACGAACAGAAACTCGTTGAAAATAACCAAAACAACAATTAGATCTCCTCTAGTCTCAAACTTGAAAATCAGAACCCTTTGTAATTGTACGATTACAGAGATCAAACAACCTTAAACACAATAAATAAATGTGACAGGAAAAAAAAAAAAAAAAAACTCCAATATAGAAAGAAGATGATCAAACAAATAAATAACAATGAAACCAAAGATCTGATAAGCCTGAAACTCTATATCCATCAAATATGGTTGAATTTCACACAAAAACATATCGATTTGCAAACAGATGGAGAACACAGATCATGCAATAAAATAGGAGATAAAGTAGTGTGCCCTAAAACGACATACCTTTCGGGGATTCAACACAAGCCTAGCCAACAAGAGAGAGATAGAGAAGAGAGAGGGGTGGAGGTCTAGAGAGAGAGGAAGGGAGGGAGAGAGATAAATAAACAGCCTATTCCACAGGGGACGAAGACTGTAAAATACCTTATACAAGTAAACTCAAGCTTTCTCGTTCTAGGGTTTTGACGAGGAGTTGTAAATTACCAAAAAGTCCTATTGAACCGACAATGTTAACACGCTGTACATTCCAAAATTACTATGTACACGCTAAAAGCCTAAAACTACTGCATCACCGGTTACGAATTAATTTTTTGCCCTCACTGATTTGCTCACATTCCAAAATTACTATGTTACCCTCGTAAATGGCTTTAACAGCAAAAAATACAATAAAAATGACAGTATGTGCATAATCACTAAAACTTTAATAACATGCCCTCATAACCTATACGTTTTGAGGGTGAGACTACTACGGAGCACCAGACCATGAAAACTCGTGCAATATTTCGCTAAATAATGCTAGAAGTACTCTTAGGATGACTCTTAGGATGAGGTGACAAGATCTGGTTGTGTAAATTACTTTTTATTTTTTTAAGTTTGAAGCAATTTTTTTTTTTAGTCACCTTATCTTCGAAGTCATCCTGGGAGTACTTCTAGCATTATTCTATTTTGCCACCATAAATTTTCTTTCGTATTGGGCCAGCATGGGAACTGAGATTTTAGCCCACGTAGTTACTAATTCAACCCATTTTATTACTGGACTATGTAGATTCAACTTAAAGTCTTCAATAATACCTACCTAAATACTTGTTCGACGCAATCTAATTGACACCACGCGTCAAAAAATAACTTGTCGGATTTATAAGATCGACATTTCATTTTATAAAATATGTACTTATAGGGTTTTTTGTTGCAAGTTTTGCAAAGTTTTTATCTATAAATGGGAACAACATGGCTGAAATTTGATCTATCAAGGAAGGTATTCAGATGGGCAGAAGTCTGGGGATCTCAAAATTTATTGTGGAGAGTTCACTCTCAAAAAAAAAATATTATTGTGGAGAGTGATTCCAAGTACATCATCAACCTTTGCAATGATACGACTGACTGTCCATGGTATTTTAAAAGGGATTTTACATGATTTAAAAACATTGCTACCTATGTCTCCCGGTATATCTATATTTTTGTGTGTACATATGTATAGGGAAGCTAATGTTGTAGTTAGGGCTGCACACGGTTCTGTTTGGTTAGGTTTTTTGTCAAGCCCATAGCCAAACCATTAATTAATTTAGGAGGACCAAAACCATACTAAACCATGATGGTTTTTTTTAGAACCAAAACCACACCATCGGTTTTTCAGATTTTTTAGGTTTTTCAGTTTTTTTCAAATTTCGAATTTTTTTAGGGGTTTTCGGTTTTTTTTTTACAGACAAATCATTCAAAACTAAAGTTTAACTAGATTAAAAAAATATTTAACATATGACATTTATCAATTGATCATTTAAACTTAAACAAAAATATGACATAATTAGAGCACTTGCATTATAAAAATTTAAAGTTCGTTCAAACTTAAAAAATAAAAAACTGATAATACTAAAATATTTATTTAAATTTAAAACATGAAAAAAAAAAGTCCAGGTGTTCAACCATCTTAAATAATTATTAATTCTCTCTTTTTTTTGTGAAAATTATTAAATTTAATATGAAAAGATCATCTTTACCAAAAATCATATCAATCAAAAATAATTATAAGGTAATTTATAGGCCATCCATTTTAATTATTACTTTTAAATAAAATTTTGATAGGGTTAAAATTTTTGGTACGATATGATTATGGACGAAGTCATAAATTTTTTAAGGAGAAAACTACAAAGCACAACAAATTTCTTTGGTGTACCTAAAAGCTTGTGGAGTACGTGTTAAGAAATGAGTTGGTCAAATTCTAATTTTACAAAAAACTAAGGCACAATATACTTGTGACGCCCCAATCTCGAAAACTCAAAATCTCTAAGAAATTGAGTCGTATCTCGAGGCGTTAAGCTTACTACACGAGGTGACTAATGAGTACTAAATAAACCTAAACTAGGTTTTATAAACCTACATCAGAGTTAAGCTAATCTAGTTCGTCAGAACTTTAATCACCTCTAAATATGGCTGGGCCCAACGAAATTTTCGCCAGAGTTTCCCCTGTATTTTCAGGGTCTGAAACCTGTTATAAACCTGTAGAAGAGATGATTCATTCATAAATAGCATTTCTATATCAATTCCATTCATATCATCTCATCATATCCAATTAACCATATTCTCCAATATAGACTACCTAGTCATCCACTAGGCTGAATCTAAACTATATAATTCTAAAACGATATCTCGCTTGATAAAATAATACATATATAAAATTTGTTATGTGATACTAAATATACATAAGTGTGCTTGTTTTACATATATAGTTCAAAAGAATATATATACAAAGCAAGGAAAATAACTGTATCATAACTGAATAACAACAACATCTCAAGTATAATAAACCTGAGGTGGATACTCTCCCTATACCTGCCTCCTCAAATTACTTAACATCCAATCATCCACTGTCTCCTCGATTTCCTGAGCAAAAAGCCCAGTGAGAACTTATAATACTAACAGGTAGTCACTAATATGAATTTAAGACAATGCAGGTTTTAAAGAAAACCGAGAAATCATAATACAGTAATGTAAAAGCATTTGGTACCTTTACTACAACATAAACCGATAACCATTCACTTACCCATACAAGTATAGATAAACTAACAACATCTCACCATCATAATATTGCGTAGTGTAATCATCTTAGAGTGAAGAGGCTACGACTAGATGTTTCAGCTCCTAGTCAGTGAGCAAAATCGTGTTCCAACTTAACCGATGTGGAACCCCATCGTTAATTCCTGATTTCCGACCGAGCGACTGATTTATCGGTTTTTGTGAGAAGCACGCTGGCTCATGATTTGGGTTCAGGTGGACCCTTGACCATAATTTGCCGATGTAGCCGTTGTCGCGGTGGTCAGCCGTTTGACTTGTGCAGACATCTTAATGATCATTAAAATAATCCAGGAGTTGTCACGCTCCTCAAGTCTTCGCCTAATCTAGGCAGCATATAACCTCGACATTTCTAGAATCATACACGTACCTATCCAAACAAGGCTTTCCAAAAAGAGAAATAGAATAACCTAGATTTCAATAGTTTTCCTATATCATGAGAGTCCCATTCCTGTCATGAGACAGGAAAACATAATGAAAATACGGAACAAATCATTGTTTTTAGGAAAACTTCAATGATTTGCTCGTGTAGGCATTACAAATCCATTTTCGGATTACCTAAAAATATATATTATAATAGTATAAGTTTTAGTAGTAGAAAATACCTTTTTCCTACAAAAACTAACAACCATGTACATGTTGTGATCTCCCAACTAATATTATTCCGGGGAAAGCCGGTAATATAATCCGGGGAAAGCCGGGTAATCGGGGGAAAGCCCGTAATATAATCCGGGGAAAGCCGGTAATAATCCTAGCCGGGGGAAAGCCCAGCATAACATATATAGTATATATTCCGGGGGAAAGCCCGTACCTAGGGAATCACCAACACATACCCAACAACTGGGAACCTCCATCCCACACATCATCTTAAAACAACTACTTCTCCCAACATATGGAAGGAAGTAAAATATATATCTATATATTATAAGAACCCCAAAATCCGTTTGGTTTTGGAAATATGCCCATCCCTAAAGCTCGATAACGATTAAATCTCAATTCTTTTGAAATTATAGTTTATTTAACTATAAGTAAGAAAAGAATCATCCATATATTTATATATGTATATAACTCATTCATATATATATAATTATTAGAATCTAGTTATTTTAAAAATAACTATTACTGTTTTACATTACTATGTAAAACTATACTTTGGGAAAATCATTTTCACGTCAATAGGACATCACAAATAAATCATGCATGCTTTGCAAAATAATTACATTTGATTTATAAATCTAAACCCTGTCAAAAGCATTGAAAGCACTTTAATGGCTATAAGAAAGTATTTATAAGTTCCTACCTCAAATCCCGCAAGGCTCTCTTTACCGCACTAATTTCCTCCAATTAGTGTACTGGTATTAGTACACTCTCCCAACTGAAAACAACACATTTAATCACTTTCAAAACTCAATTCGATACATACTAATTCTATGTAGAATAGTCTAGGCATCTAAATTCTAACCTAAATAGTCACTACGAGGGTCCAGGTCCTTATCAACTTAAATAAGGGCTTTAGGACTACAACCCAATTTGCTCTAAATATCCTCTTTAATTAATCTAGACATCTGAATCTACAATCTAACCTAAAACAATAAATTTGGGTCAAAATCAACCTTCCCAATTATCAATTCCATCAATTAAGGGTCTGAAAGGCCTAATCAAATCTTAAACTATCAACAAAATTAACCCTAAAATTAACCCTAAAATTAAAAACTAAGATTAACAACATAAAATACCTAATTAAAATTAAATACGGAGCTAGGGTTTCAAATTATACCTCGATCCACAAATTAAATGGTGCCTACGATTTCCAACGGGCGGTTATCAACATCATCAAATTCTTCTTCTCTCTCCTTCTCTCCTTCTCTCTCTCTCTCTCCTCCTCTCCTTCTCTTTCTCTCTCCTTCTCTCCTCTCCTTCTCTTTCTCTCTCCTCCTCCTCTTTCTTTCTCTCTCTCTCTCTTCTTCCTGACGCCTTCTCTCCTCTCTCTCTCTTTCTCCTTCTCTCTCTCTCTCCCTCTCTCTCCTTCTCCTTCTCTCTCCCCTTCTGACTCTCTCCACCGTTATGAATAAGAGAGATTTATCTCTCTCTCTCTCCTACTATAAGTGTGTCTGGCGGTGGAAAAAAGTTGGGTTTGATATATATAAAATTAAAACTTTAAACTTAAAAAAAAATAATAGATAGTTATATAGGTTATATTAAAGCGTATGCACATACATACAAATTATGTGTATACAATAGGAAGATTTATAAAATTACACTTTAATACATCACCCAATACATACCAATACATATATATAGTATATATACACAATTTGATAAAGTTTAATGGTCAAAATCAAAGTCAAAATCACGGGTACCTTCGGTACCAATCCAAATTGTGTTCCGGGCCTTCATTTGGGATCATTCGGTGTCCGATTTTTGCGTGTGAGTAGTCAATATTGCATAACTTTTCGAGATCTACCCGTTCGTAAGGTTCGATTCTTCAAATTATGCTCTGAACAAAAACTCATTTATTTAATTTCAAGTTTAATTATTTAAACATTAAGCTTAATTATTTTAATAATTAATTGGTTTCACGGTCAAATCGTTGGATTAGACTCTAATTGACTCGAAATGACATTGACTGGTCAACTAAATTATTTTGGGCCGTTACAATACTAAAATCTTAATAATTGGTGGGGCACTCAATTTCCTCATATGTATTAGATGCTGGAGTTTAAATTTTTTTTTGTGGAGCACACTCCCTAACAACGTGCAAGATTGCTCGTCCTCGAATATGATTTATTTTTATAAAGATACATAGTGAAGTCTGTGAAGAGATCATCTTCATACCTTAGATATCTCTATATGGATCCCAACATATTTTCCATAGCAACATAGTTGTAATTTTAATCATGGTATATCTATAATTAAATTTTTCACAATAAAAATAATAATTATACAGAATAATATGTATATTATAAATAAATTAAAAAATATGTATAAATTTGAGAACACACATCACACATATGTATTGCCTCATATAGGATACAAATTGACATAGATACATTGACTTATAAAATTGTGATTATATTAAGAGTCAAGCTCCTTAATTCATACTTTCATAAGTTAGCATGCATATTTATATATAATAATGCATGTCTATACTATATAGGTATATGTGCGGATTTTTTTCTGGTTTTTTTTGTTTGGTCATTCGGTTTGGTGTTTTGATTTTTTTAGTTTTTTGAAAATATGAAACCAAAGCCAGACCATAAATATCGATTTTTATGGTTTTTCGATTTTTGGGTTTTTTGGTTTTACGGTTTGTTGGTATTTTTTTTGGTTCGGACCGGATTTAAAACCGCACCATGTGCAGCCCTAGTTGTAGTGGATCACCTAGCCAAGGCTGCCTCTTCAAGTAATCTTGTAGGTTGTCGGTAGTCTTATCCTCCAAGTTGTATCAAACCGATCTTGTTTGATGACATTTTAAGGAGGGGCCGGAGGGCCTTCCCCATGTTTATAAGATTCACATTGCTTGCAAAATTCAAAAGTACTTATTGTCTCTACTAGGTAAAAACGAATTGTAATTTGCTTGTTATGGTGATTTTTTGAAAAGAAAAAATATTCTATACAAATTATTAGTCTCGACGGGAAAGGAATGGGATCGTGATTTAGTAAACGAGATAGAGATAGGAACAGGAATTGGATAATCTGTCCTGAATCCACCCCATTTCAATCGCTACATACAAAGGCTAATCATTAAAAACTGATGTATTATTTATCCCATCTAGCCATTGGAATTGCATGGTCAACTAGTTAGACCATCTATGACCGGCTCCCTCAATCAATAACGAGTAATGCTATGTCAGTCTATTCGGTTAACACAAACTTTAATTTATCCAAAATGAATACGAGTAGTGGATGAGTGAATTATAGGAATCCTCGTGATTTTGCGATCTTATTGATCGCGTACATCCACGGTTGGTATTGCAACAGCAATTCGAGTGAAACTTTGGGTCGTTGTAGCATTTCTCATCAATAACACAAGCACGTGGCAACATAATAAGGGTCCTCCCTAAGCACACGCAACACGGATACTCGATCCAACGGTTGATTTGTGATGATGATGTTCTCATCATATGTAGATCATCTTCATAAAATTTCAGCTCATTCTAAAACTTATAACTCCATAAAAAATTAATTAAAAATCAAAGGTGAAAAAAAGAGTGAATTTTTTATGGCATTAGAAGTTTCATAATTAGTTAATTTTTTTTTTGGAGGAGAACCATAGTTTAGAGGACATACCTACAAAAAATCAGGATTGTATCCAAGTCAGCCCTACCTACCGACTTCGGTCCATAAATCGACACCTTCTTTTTGGTGTCCAAATAGCACCGTCACACGCAACACAACTCACAGGCATAAGATGGACCATGGCTCTCAGCCAAAACCAAAACTCGCCAGAAGTGCTTACGGCTACACACTCACCTCCAACACATAACAATGACGACTTATCATCACCATCATTCATCTTCACTTCTTCAGCCGCTTGTTGCATTCACCTCAAACTGTCGTCCCTCCACAAAAACCCTATTTTCTCCAAATCTCCTTGTTTCTTCAACAGTTGAGCCTCGTTCATCTATCGAAATCCGTTATGAATCGTCTCCGAAACACAAAGTCTCGGAACAATTGAAGAAGAAGAAGAAGAGCAACAATGTATCAGTTGTATCGGATTCGTTTCACACCAGTGCTAGATTCTGCCCCTGTGGACGAAGACATTTTATTGGATTATCAGCAACATCGCTGCTTCCGATTTTTCCGTCAAATTCATCGGATTTACAGTCTGATTCAATGGTACAATCACTCAATTTACAGTCTAATTCAGCCTAACTTCAGTTACCCACAAAAATAGAATTGAATTAGAACGTTAACCCCCTATTCCTTGAAGTAACGGGTTTCACATTTTCAGAGAATTTTACAAGTTTAATTCTGTGCCCATGTAATGAGACATTGAGATTGGTGAATTTGGGTAAATAAAGAAAGAAAAAGGACTTAGTTCTAGGTAAATGATCATTAAGCCTGAACCATTTAAACGAATTTTAGTTATAAGAAAACCCCTTTTAGTGAGAAACTGTAAAATGTCATTTCACATTTCGATACTTGTACAGAGACTTTAATGTCAGGAATTCAGGATTAGTTGTGCATTACAATAAAATCCACAATCAGCAGTTATGATATGTATATGGCTATTTATTTCTTATGATTCAATTCAATTATTCTTCATCCTCTTAAAAAAAAGTGTATATGGTGATTGTAAGTTCTGTTTTCAGGCTATGCTGAATAGGGTTCATCCCCCAAGGCCAGATTGGTATGAGGAGTTTTTTGCATTTGCTATAGATAAGATCATGGTATCTTATGAGGAAGAGGTTAGTGTGTGTGTGTGTTTATTTTTGGTTTGACAAATTGATTCAGCTTGATCTGAAAATTGAACACGACGAACTTTTTTTATTATGTTTTCAAGTGTAAATTACTGAGTTAGTATACAGAATATTTTGTTCTCCGTTGGAAGATTGCAGGGTATAAAGAAAAACTCTTCAGTACTTTGAGAGGAAGGTGTCAGCAAGTGCTGGAGCTTGGTATTGGCACGGGTCCTAATCTCAAATATTATGCTGGTGATTCTGGTGTTCGCGTTTATGGTGTAGATCCAAATAGAAGGATGGAGAAATACGCTCAGGCAGCAGCAGTGGCGGCTGGTTTACCATTATCTCATTTTTATTATACACAAGCAGTATGTCTCCTTCCTACGCAGCTCTTGTTTTGCTTAAATGGTATTTTCACAGACAGGATTGGGAAGATGTTCATTATATGAAACAGCGTTTTCACAGACAGGATTTGTATTTTGAATAACATTACATACAGGGTCAGGGCCTTGCTAATTAATGGTAAATCAGTTTTCTTAAAACATGCCTAAAAGGCTTCAATTGTTCAATTTGTGTGTTTCTTCACGTTTTTGTGTGGACAATTCATTGCGCTTTGCTAGCTTCCTGTGGGGATGAGGTTTGGAAGTGCTACTTTATGCAGGGATTATATCTTCTTTTTTTTTTTCCTTAGAGGAAGGTTCTTCAGGAGGTTTCAGTTTGCCGATAAATGATGGTTCTGTTGATGTTAATGGTATTTTGATACTTTCTGCAGGTTGGGGAGGCTTTGCCGGTAAGTGATGCTTCGATGGATGCAGTGATCGGAACACTGGTGTTATGTTCTGTCAAAGATGTTAAAAGGACACTGAAAGGTATTTGGTTTTGCTGGGACTTTTACAGTTTACGATCTTCTTGCTTAGAGCATCCACAGTGGTATGGTAAAATACATTTTTACCTTATTTGAGTTGAGTAGTGGGTAGGGGAAAATAAGAATTTCCCCCTACGAGAGTCCCAGATAGGCTAAAATTAGCTTTTTGGAAATGAGTCTGGAGAAAGATTTACGGGGCGTGGAGCAGAAACTACGTCCCATGGAGCGTAGAGGTAAGANCTGGTGTTTTTAATTTTTATTTTTTTTTTAAAAATGACGGTTATATCCTTTTAACCAGTTTTTAAATAATTTCTCAAACTTTTTTAAAAACCTATCACTGTGTAACTCGGTCTTGTAGGCTAAATAAGAGAAAGCTAAAACACCTTTTTAGCCTATCACTGTGTAACTCGGTCTTGTAGGCTAAATAAGAGAAAGCTAAAACACCTTTTTAGCTTATATGACTGTGGATGCTCTTATAGTCAGTTTAACAGTTCAAACTCGCCGGGGAACCTCTAGACTGTAACAGCTAAAACAAAACAGTCTTTGTCTGAATCAACTTAAAATTCAAGTGATTATCTAATTAGTTTTCTGAGGTTGGAATGCAATTTTGTATTCTGATTCTTTGAGTTCTTGATTCTTCTTTGTTTATGGAGAAAAATGAGGTTACTGCTTCAGCTTAACTCGAACCTTGAGCAAGAAAGGGCTGATTTATTGTGGGGTTTTGACGAGAGGGAGGGAGACTGCGAATGAGTAGCATAAGCCATAATATAATTGCAGTTGCAAGATTCTCAGTGGTTCCATTTTTGAAACATGCTTACCCATGAGTTGCATAGACTTCCTTTTGTCTCTCGCAAATTCTATTCCACATTCTGTATGTTCTTCTCAAATAATAAAAAAATCCACATTCTGTTTGTGTTGCTGCTTCGAGGACTCTTGGATCATCATCATACCTATACATTATCACAAATTTGAAGCTGCTAAGATTGCCATTTTACTATTTTGATCAGAAGTGAAGAGAGTGCTGAAACCCGGTGGTTTCTACATATTCATAGAGCATGTGGCTGCACAAGGTATGTATTACACCTTCCCTAATTAATAATCAGGCGGGGCGGACTTGGAAGGTTGTAATTTAGTTAATTTCAACTTAATTGCAGTGTGCATCTCTATGTTGTGCAGGTGGGACAGCCCTTAGATTCATACAGAATGTTGCTGATCCTTTACAACAGTTAGTCGCTGATGGATGTCATCTCACCAGGGAAACAGGAAAACATATTTCTGAAGCTGGGTTTTCAGATGTTAACATAAACATGGTCTCTCTGTCTACTGCCTCTCTTATAAAACCCCATGTTTACGGTACGGCTTGCAAATAACTCTAATATGAATGTCAGTTCTTCGTCATGATCCTTTATTGTTTTCTTTTATTGCTTTGTGAATAATTCAAGTAGTTACTGTACTCGTGGATCAAGTAGAGCGAGTAAAGCTGTAAAAATTTAACAATCAAAATCAATACATGATTTCTGTATTTTTGTTACTACGATGAGGCAAGGTTCATCTTCCTTTTCCTCTTTGGGTACTTCAAAATCTACCAACCGATCGAACAGTAAACCGGAGAATGGGATAATTAGTTGCTACCATTACCTTTTGGTGGGACTTGGAGTTGCGAGATTCGGGTTGTTGGATAGCTTAAACTGCTTGTAACATAATCAATCTCTCATTAGTTGATTCTTTGTCCATTAAGAAAACTACTATTTCTGCCCATATCTTAATATGAGTTCTGCTTGTAATTTGATTGAATTTTTATTGAAATCGTTGTTGAGGCCGATAGAGTTAATTCTGATCATTCATCAGCTTTTTCCCATTGTGGTTTAGGGATCCATGGCTTTTTGGTTAACTTCTAAGTTTTAACCCCTAGGATTTTTTCCACTTTGTTCGACCAATATCTCGCAATCTCTCTTACGACATGAAATAGGTTGGCATCAAATTCAGATATATCTGACCTGATTTAAATCTAATTTTGACTGATTTGTTTAAGCATTTATCTTTTACCATCTCAGGATGTAAAATCCGTTGATAAATGATCTTTATTACGTTCTAAAATCTGAGGCTGTGTTTGATTGCAAAAAAATGTGGACAGTGAAAATAAGTTTATTTCCTTTAGTTCAGCCGAAGTGTATAAAAATGAGAAACAAACCACAAAATTTGTATTGTTTTGCAAAATTAATCCAATTTCGTAGAAATTTAGGGCAATCAAATACAGCTTAAATAGAAGTGCTATGATCACCGATCTCCAGGTTTTGTCAAAATAGCTATATTATTATTGCTTCCCTCTAAAGGAAAAAAAAAAAAAAAAGGAAAAAGCAAAAGTAAAAGGTCGAATGTGTAAAGTTTACGGTAGGAAACGTTTGCGAGTAGGAAAAGAAAAAAGAAAAGGAAAAATTTTCTTTAAAAAAATGACACGTGAGGCGCAAGACATCAGCTAACATGAGCCGCAATTTTCAATACTAAACACTTTATAGAAGAAGAGAACCAGAATAGCTGAATAACCCCCCCTCTCTCTCTCTCTCTCTTGCTCGAACTGTGCGAAATAAAGATCCAGAGAGTTTGAGACCAAGAACCTTTCTTCTT
The DNA here is from genome assembly GCA_002174775.1 of Macleaya cordata. NCBI lineage: Eukaryota > Viridiplantae > Streptophyta > Magnoliopsida > Ranunculales > Papaveraceae > Macleaya > Macleaya cordata. The sequence goes on from MVGT01002224.1 coordinate 239,513, forward strand.
TCTCTCTCTTCTCTCATCTGAAACCGTAGGCTCTCTCTCGTTTGCCTTCGAAACCCTAACCCTAGCTTCGAAATCCCTATCTCTACACAGAGATGTCTTCTTCCGGGCAGACTCAATTTCGGTACACGCAGACCCCGTCGAAGGTGCTTCACCTTCGTAATCTGCCATGGGAGTGTACTGAAGAAGAACTAGTCGAATTATGTAAGCCCTTTGGAAAGATCGTCAACACCAAATGCAACGTCGGCGCCAATCGAAATCAGGCCTTTGTTGAATTTGTGAGTTTTTACTGTTGTTTTAGGGTTTACATTTTGACATTATTGTTCGCTCTTTCGTTTTTAATGCTTAATTTGACGAATTGGGATTTAGGGTTTTGGGATTTTGGGCATGGGTTTCTTATAAAACCCACGAGTAGAACACATATAGAGGTTTTATAAGATGGACCTAGACGATTCAGAGACTTCTGAATGCCATTAGTTTCTTTCTAAGTTCACTGGCTCTCAGGCACTATACTGAATTTTAAGAAGATAGAATTGGACGATTAGGGTTTCAATGTGGGGATGTGTAGAAATTACAAAAGATGGCGTTTGACTATTGTTGAGAAATGCACACCGCGATCGAAAACAAAAAGATTGAGTATATAATTTGATAGCTTGTTTTTACATGCGTTTCTGAATCCTGATAAAAGCCATTCCCTTCTTTTGCAGGTAGACCTGAATCAAGCAATCTCAATGGTTTCATATTATGCTTCTTCTTCCGAGCCGGCACAGGTTCGAGGTAAAACTGTATATATTCAGTATTCGAATAGACAGGAAATTGTCAACAATAAGAGTTCTGGAGATGTCGCTGGAAATGTTTTGTTGGTGACAATTGAAGGTGTTGAAGCTGGCGACGTCAGCATAGATGTTATTCACTTGGTAAGCTCTTACTGATTGGGAATCCTTTTCGTACCTTTGGGACACTTCAATTTGTGTGAAATATAACTAACACTTCTTTGTCCTAGTGAGCTAAGTTTAGAAAAAAGTAACAATGTACATACAAGAACTTTTGTGTATACTTTTTATTTTTTTGTAAAGCAGAGGTGATTTTGTGATTTTGCTCTTCTGCTTGCTACTCTGAATTCTGGTTGACATAATCTGCATGGATCAGCAGGTCCATGTTAGCTTGGAGAATTCCTCGTTGTCAGCGTACTGCATGGGAGAACTATCATGTGTGTTTTGCCTATCTCCTTTGACTGTTCTTTTCTTAGCTTTGTTCTCATAGTATCACATTAATGGTTTTTATTTTAACTGCTCTTGTTGTATTGTGCTAAATTCAAGTTTTAGGTCCCTTGACCGGTATGAAAGTTGTTCTACTATCATTGTTCAATTGTAGGACTTCATCTATGTGTTCGTATATAAATGCTTGTTTATTTGGTAGTCTATTTTCTTACATGCTTCAGTAGTTAAGTCTTCTATTGGAACTTTTTGAAATATTTCCTTACCATGCAGCTACTTTACTGTTTTATATATGCCTTTGGGGATGATTCTGATTAGGTTATGTGCAGTCCTTTGTTGTTTCAGTCACTTATGGTTGTGCTGCTCCTTATTTAGAACCTGCTTTGTCAACTATCATCTTAGAACCATTTATGGACCAAAAAGTAATCTGTTAAAATCAGTTCTGGTAGAAAGGGTTCTTGGAGGAACACCACCGAACAAACCAGTAAAGGAAATTTACAAACTTTTAAATAGGAGATGTCATTGTAGCATTCGTCGTGGCGATAATTGTTATTATGGTGGGTGCAATGATTATGGTTGTGGTGGCGGTGGTGATGTTTGTGGTGACAATGTGGTTGCAGTAATACTGATGAATCTGGTGATGACAATGGTGGTAGAATGGTGGTGGCGACAGCGGCATACTGGTAAGGTTAGCTTGTTGGTTGTGATTGTGTTTCTAGAACTGGTGGTCGTGGTGGCATAGCAACTATGTTGGTGGTGATGACAGTGGTGGTGGCAGCGATGGTGTGGTGTAATGGTGGTAGTGATGGTGTATTTGTGGTGACGGTGGCCGTTGTCGTAAAGATGACATTGGTGATGATTGTGATGTTTGCATACTATTGGCCATGGTCTTTCTAGCCGATTACACAATTTTCCTAATTATTGTAGATGTAGGTTTTCTTATTTTACGCTTTTAAGGAGAAAAGGCAGTTTGCACTTTGGAGTTATAATTATGAGATCGTTATATAATATATTTTTTTGTGGCCAAAGTGAATTATAGATTCTGGCAATTAATTATTTAGCTGATAATTGGTTTAAGGCCTTATAATGTATTGTTTTAAGGGTTACTGAAACTGGGCATTTCTTTTGTTGGAGACAGTTTGAAAATATGGTCTTGTGCACCCTATTCCCTTTTTAAGTCTTTTGCAACGCTTGTTACTACAGGTGTCCTCTAGCACTTGAGATCTGTTTGTGTTCCTCTCACAATCAGTGACTGTAATGGTTGCTGATGGTTTACATTTTTCGTTCAGGTGTTCTCTGCTTTTGGATTCGTGCACAAAATTGCTACATTTGAGAAGGCCGCAGGTTTTCAGGTCACATGCCTACACTCTTTAGTTACTTCATGAATATCTGTGAGATAATCTGTTCCATTTCACTTCCAATTTTGTGTACATTCAATATCACAACACATTGTTTTGCAGGCATTAATCCAATTCACTGATGCTGAGACTGCATCATCGGCACGCAATGCACTTGATGGAAGAAGTATACCCAGGCAAGCAATCTCTTTTGATCAGTATATGGAATTTTAAGTCTCTTGTTCTTTTTCATTCTGAACTAAGAAGTAAGAATCCTTATGTTCCTGTTTTGGTATATTGATTTCCATGTTCTAAATTTTCAGGTACTTGCTTCCAGAAAATGTTGGATCAAGCCACTTGCGTATCTCTTATTCAGCACATACTGATTTGAATATCAAGTTTCAATCTCATCGGAGCAGGTATTTGGGAGCTCCTCAGTGTCTTTTAATCAGCATACTCTTACATTTCTTAAATTGAAGACAATGTTTTCCGGGGTCCATAAATGCTTTACATAATTTCTGCCATTATTGAAATGTTCTCGTTTAACCAAAATTTTAATTTGAATTTTTGGTCATGATTCATGTGGAATTTTTTATTGATCTTGTAGGGACTACACAAATCCCTACCTTCCTGTGAATCCTTCTGCAATTGAGGGAACCATGCAGGTATATTCCTTTATATCTTGAATACTTCCACTACTTCTGGTCTTATTTAGTGTTCACTAACAAGCAGTTATATCCAGCCTGCATTAGGTCCCGATGGAAAGAAAAAAGAACCTGAAAGTAACGTGCTTCTCGCTTCAATTGAGAATATGCAATATGCTGTCACAGTGGATGTTCTTCATACGGTATAATCTTTCACCCACAATTTTCTTACATGAATTCGTGATTAGATCTTCAAATACATCCAAGTAAGTTTTGGGTTTCGCCTATTTCAGGTATTCTCAGCATTTGGAACTGTCCAAAAAATTGCTATCTTTGAGAAAAATGGTGGAATGCAAGCACTAATTCAATACCCTGGTAAATGTCTTTTCCTTATTTAATATAACTAACTGTTGTCTGTTCTATTTTCCGTTTCTTTACTCTAGTTCATATTTATTATGTGTGATGCTTATGCTTTCAGTTTTTTCTATTTTCCACCCGTATTTACAGAATTTTCTGAAAAGAGTTTGATGTTCTTTTTTTTTTATTTTTTATTTAAGTCTCAAGCTGTCATAAGTTATTTGGAGCACAAGTGCCTTATTCTTTCTAAGTTAATTTTTTTGCATTAAGGGATCCTTCAGCTGCTAGCTCGTAGCTAAATCCATTAACCCTGTAAACTGTTTCAGATATCCCAACTGCAGCGGCTGCTAAAGAAGCTTTAGAAGGACACTGCATCTATGATGGTGGCTACTGTAAGCTTCATCTGTCATACTCTCGTCATACTGATCTCAATGTAAAGGTATTAATATAAGTTTTTGAGTTATATAAACCAAAAAAAGGGAAAAAAGTTAAAAACGGCTTTAGAAGAAATCGTGGGTCCATTATTGGTCAGAAAAAGAAAAACAGTTTGTTCCATCCATGTATGCTTCTTGACACTTCCTCTTATTTATTTATTTATATCAGTAGAACGAACCTTTCTTGAACTCGACGTGTTATATAATATTGTAGGCACACAATGACAGAAGCAGAGATTACACAATCCCAGAATCAGGTTTGCTCCCGATGCAACAAGCAGCCTCTGCTCTTCCTACTTCTGGGAGCGGTTGGCAAAATCCTCAGGCTGCTTCAATGTATCCTGGCGCACAACTCCCTGATGGACAAATGGCATCCAGTTCATGGGATCCAAGCATGCAAGCAGGTAGACAAGCTTACGGCTCAGTTCCAACCACATTTCCTGGTCATCCTGCATACTCCAGTGCTGGGTCTTCGTCCTTTTTGCAGTCAGAGCCGCAAGCTGGTGTGGCTTCTCAGAGAATGCCTCCATATGGTCACCAGCCAAATGTGCGACCTGGCGGTGTTCCACCCACAGGTCAGCCACCCTATTATGGTCAGTGAGCTTTATCGCCTTGTTCCATGGTTGAGAAGTATACCGAAAGGTTTAATTGTGCACCAGCGTCTCTTTCTCCTTTGTATTATTATTTCAAAGCTTTGTTTGGTGGCCACTATCTGTTACCCTTTAAATGAAGGTGGTACATACTGCATTAACTTTTGAATATGTTCAAAATTTAGAAATTTTGTTGCCATGATTTCGGATCCAGCTGAATCCAAGTTGGGATTTATCCTCGACTTATTTTGAGTCTCCAAATGTTTGGATGAAAGTGAAAGGGATATTAGTAGTGTAAATTGTGCAACTCTATTATCAAAGTTAAGTAGTGGAAAAGGATATTTGTAGTGTAAGGGTAAGTTTAGTGGAGTCCAAAGATCCAAACAACAGTTGATTCTGGGTTTGAGCAGTTTGTTGTCAAAGGCCTTGAATTTGAAGTTGATTCTGGGTTTGAGCAGTTTGTTATCAAAGGCCTTGAATTTGAAGTTCTCCACTCGTTGTGAGTCTTCTTTTCATGATGTGTTGTGTACTGGGAAATGCTCAAATCTGACTATATATCTAGAGTCACCGGACTTTCTTCAGTTGTGGTGAAAGAAAACCAACTTTTTCATGCAACTATCTAATACAATATATGGTCCTAAAACCCAACCCCCTAAGTTGTTTTAACTGATCACAAGAGAATAACCTAATAATCTGAATCACCAATCTCTTCTTCCATAATCCATTATTTTCCATCACTTCATAATGTCAACTTTACCCCCATGAAATGTTCTTTTTTTCATATAAAAACAGTTAAATAAGAGGAAAAAAGAGAGTACATTTCTAAAGTCTGTTTTGATGAAAATTTGAAAACCAAGAAAATTTTCTTCAGTGAACATTTTCATGAATATATATATTTTTTTTTTGCAAGAAACCTTTTCACATTCTACCAAGAAAACCATTCAAGACTGAGGGAGTGATACTGATACTCTGCCCTTCTCATATTCTACACTGATAGGTCTCAAACGTTTGCACCTGGCAATGTAGAATACTTGTCTGTATGTATCATTATCCAACATAAAATCCACTGCTGCTCACCAACCTTTGATATCTTTCGCTAGCAGAGAACCTCAGCCAGCCAGTTGTTAGACACTGATTGGGTAACTAGATTCCACGCTGGAACGTCTCTCCACCATCAGATCTCATTAAAAAATCTTCCAGCGTAGCAAAAATGTGGAGCCCACAAGATTTTTCTTAACCAACAGCAACAAAGAGATGGATTTGTGGATATGTCTACTAGATAAGTAAAGATAAGGGATCACAAGCTCCCATTGGTCAGTTCATCTACCATTAGATCTCAACCGTTGGATTTCTCAAAACACCAAAGCCAATCGTAAGATTTCAACAATAGATTTTGACCACAAGAATGCCATTGAAATGAAATACAAAAAGGACACAGATAACACATACTCTAGCAAACACTACTACCACACCCTTGCCTGAAATCCATTTCATTTGCCGGAATTTTGATCGGAAAATGGCAACGGTCACTACACAAGCTTCTCTTGCCGTTTTCCGGCCATGCAATTCGAAATCGAGGTTCCTTACTGGGTCCTCCGGCAAGCTCACTAGGGAATTCTCGGTAAAGTCGGTGACTTCATCGTCGTCAAGTTCCTTCAAAATTGAAGCCAAAAAGGGTGAATGGTTGCCCGGTTTGGCCTCCCCAGGATACCTCAATGGCAGGTACGTAATTTTGGTTGGTTCATTTGAAATTTACCCCTCCATCTCACATAATTAAACGTTTCTTTTATGTAAAACACTTCAATGTCTACCACGTGCAACACACCATAATCTTCCTCTAGAGTTAATTTTTAAACTCTTGGAGGAGTCAAATCTCTCCAACCATAGGCCCAAGCCCACCCATACACGATTTAGCTCAAAATTATCAAGTCACTGATTTACATTGAATTTGAGTTAAATGAACTATTATTCATGCATACCGAATCAATAAAGTTTTTTTGGACAGATGCTTTTACAAAATCCATGCCAGACATTTATGTGGCATAGTGGGATCTACCACTTTTTCCCTCCCAAAAGTGTGTCGAGAGGTTTCCAACTTATGTGGCAGTGGGACCTACCATACCACATAAGTGTCGGGCATCCGTTTTGTAAAACAGTCCTCCAAATAGCAGCACTGCAAACTGAATTGTTCTCTAACGAAATGTTTGAATGTTGATTATAGCCTCCCTGGTGATAACGGATTCGATCCTCTTGGACTCGCTGAAGATCCTGAGAACTTGAAATGGTTCGTTCAGGCTGAGCTCGTCAATGGCCGATGGGCTATGTTGGGTGTTGCAGGAATGTTGTTACCAGAGATCTTTACTAAGATTGGGATAATTAACGTTCCGGAATGGTATGATGCGGGCAAATCTGAGTACTTCGCTTCATCTTCAACTCTCTTCGTGATCGAGTTCATCTTGTTCCATTACGTAGAAATTAGAAGGTGGCAAGATATTAAGAACCCAGGAAGCGTTAACCAAGATCCGATCTTCAAGAGTTACAGCTTGCCTCCCAATGAGGTTGGATATCCCGGCGGTATCTTTAACCCACTCAACTTCGCACCGACTGAAGAGGCCAAGGAGAAGGAGATCGCCAATGGTAAAATCAGAATCACCACCATATTGTTACTGTGTGAACTGCTACTAATTCAGAGTTATAGAAATCAACCAACTTGGTGAAAAATTTAAACAATTTTGCATAGAATTAGCTAAGATCACATCCATATTGGCTTAAAAATGAACAAAGTGTGATTTTTGAACTGAGATGAATCAACCAAATTGGTAAAAACTAAGACACTTCAGTATAGAATCTTCCATCTGCTGTGAATTTTTACTAATCAAAGCTATAGAAATCAACCATAAAAAAAACTAAGACAATTTTGTATTGAACTAGATAAGATCACATTCTTATTGGTTAGTTATGAATCAACCATAAATTTCTTCCAAAAAAGAAAAGATTATAATGGACTTTGTATAAGAGAGGAAGGCCTTGATGGATTGGAGTATTTACTGACTGGTTGTGTTATTGTGTTTGTTGGATTTGCAGGAAGATTGGCAATGCTGGCATTCTTGGGATTTGTTGTACAACACAATGTGACTGGAAAAGGGCCTTTTGAGAACCTGGCACAGCACCTCTCTGACCCATGGCACAACACCATCATCCAAACATTCCAGGGTTACTAAATTTGATGGAGTTGAAAAATGGGGATTCTATTTCTTCCTTTGTAACCATTATATTAGTAATTGGGTTTTGTATCAGATGAGCTTCAATGTAGAAAAAAAGAAGAAAAAAAACCTTCAATCAATGTACAGGGGAACTAAGAAGTTGTTCTTACTTTTGTTCTATCAAATTTCACTTCCACTCAGTTAGTTAGTATTAATAATTAAATTGCAGTCTCGCCGAAGAAAAAAAAAACATGAGAAAAAGAACAGAAGGGAATATTGATAAAGAATGAGAATACATATGAATTAGTATTATTAATATCACGAGTTTAGTTTACAGCTCAGGTTACTGAGAAATGAATTATGAGAGTGAGACTCCTCCAAGTTACAAGTGATACTAATGAAAGAATCATAATAAGATGAAGAACTTGTTTGAAAGATGATTTATTATATACAAATGATTCAGTATTACCACCTTTGGTAGATCAAACAGCAGAATCAACTCTCTTTGATCTCTGCAGTTGATCAGTGTATGGTCATTGTACATGTATAATGTTCAAAATATAGTCTTCATATATGAGACATGCTTTCTGATATTTGTTTGGAGGAGAGGACCATCCCAGCATTGTCAGTAGGTTAATCCGTGTTGAGGTTTAGATATCATATCCCGAAAGTTATGGGTGTGGAAGGATGAGGGTGATCTGATGCTCGAACAAGTTAGTAGTGAACGGCAGCATCACTGCTGAAACGCAATTCGGTTGCAGCACGAAAAAAGTTAGACTCAATAACCAAAAACTGGAAGATGATCATACACTTATATGTATTGAAGTCTTTTCAAGTACAAAAGAGAAAAATAAATAAAGAAAAAGAAACAAAATTGTACTGAACCAACTCTTGCCTGAGGATACATGACTATATGTAAAAGAAAGAATATTAAGCACCAGAAATCCAGAGAAAACATTGAATTTGTAGGCATTAGGAAACCTACCACATTGAACATAATCCCTACGATTAAGTGATTCCTCGAGAGACTCTTCCATTGCCCTGAGATGGTCTGTGCTGTTAATTTTCTCTAGATGACTCCAATAGCTGAAATAATATAACCATATGAAATCATTATAAATAGATAGCAACCAACCAAAACATGGATTTTTTCTACTATTACATCTATGATCACTTAAGCCAATTTGGGCTACTTTAACCCAGAACAGCATAAGCTAATTAAGTCTTTTTTAGGCAAATTTCATCTTAAAGAAAAAATCTACCAACACCTAGCTAGGTTTTGTAGACAAACCATTAGCATGTACGGAATTAAAGATCCATAAAAAGTAATTTAGAATGAGAAGAGAAATTAAGTACATACTCTTGGCATAGTGGTTATTCCTAGAAGCTAGAGCTTGAATATTCATTCCTTGAACCAGATAGTAACTTTTGGACAGTGTAAGAGTATGTACCTAATTTCTACCTGAAAACTTATTCTTTGAACCATATATCTTTTCTTGTTTGGTCAAGGCAATCAGAATATAACTCAAATATCAAAGTCAACTCTGTACATTATGTAGTACTAATAAACATGGTATGCCTCATGCTAATATTTGGTCCAATAGACTAATATGAAAAAAAACTGCATCAAATACCAAAGATTTCAATGAAGAACCTGAGTCTTTTATGCATTTCTGAAAATTGAGCTTGCGATAGCCTCGATTGGTTAGTCAGTTCCTGAGAAAACCAAATTTAACATTAACATGTCAGAGACGAGAGTGGCTTTAAATTCCTAAGCTATCAAGATTAGAAGTATAATTAATAAGTTACTTGATTTATACCTCAACCGCTTGAGAACTGCAAAAAAACAAATGGGAAATATCAGATTTCTTAACAAAAAGTGATAATTATATTGGAACAAAATTTAGAGTTTATTCAGATGGACGATCTTTAGCGGATCCAAAATTTCACATACTTTGCACCAAGAAAGTCTTGTATATTTACATCATGGTCCAATTTCTGAAATGTTTTCTTTAACGCCTGTACTTGCAAAGTAAACTCCAAAATGTTTGTATGAAAACATAATGATGATGGTTCAAACAACTCAAATGGAATCAATAGAAGAAGAACGGATTGGGAAGGACTAGCTTACTTCAAGACTCTCCAACTTCCTGTTCCAATTCAATGCAATTATACATTCAACTTCAATGGCATCCACATTTAAATTAATTCCAACAAAACTGATTTTATTGTACCTTTTTGCTCTTTCTTGTGGAGCTAATCGAGAAAACTTCGCAATAACCTCTTCAATATTGCTGAAAAATAAAGTCATTGCAGTACAAGAATCTAAAGTTATTGTGGGACCATTACAGAAGATCAGATATTCAGATTCAAATTGACTACTAATGGAGAAAATACTGACGTCCATAAAATTCTGCAACACCCCCTTAGAATTCTAATAGTTCTCTAATGACCAACCCCAATGTATGAGACTTCAAAGCAGTGAGAGAACAAAATTAGTTGTACCTGCGCTCGCCAATGCATAAGGTGGGCTTGCCGGTTGGTGAGAACATGAGAAGGGCAATGTCTATGTCACACAGTATTGATAGCTCCTTAGCTTTCTTCAAGATCCCAGCCCTCCGCTTCGAATAGGTCACTTGTCGACGCCTTGTATTCTCTAATCTCTTTATCTTTAGCTTAACCTTCCCCATACTGCAGCATATCCCTTTTGGTCCCCTCCCTTCCAATTTTTAACTAAAAATCCACCATTTTCGTCACACTTTCTCTATCATATCTATTCATTTTTGTTCAAGTTTGCATTCTCACAATACTTGGAAGAAATGCAACCAAATGCAATGATCCCCAACACCACGATGTACCCCATTAATAATATCAAACCCAAACACAAAATCTACAGAAGAATACAAAAGGACTAAAAGAACCCAAAGAGAAACACAAATAATTCAACTTAAAAAATTAAAATCTTAGAAATTTTGGAAACCCATTGATGGCAATCCTTGGGTTGCTATAAACAGAACAACTATGTAAAACTGTACCGTACATCTATCAGTAAAATGCAAAAACACCTAATCCACTGTAAACTAAAACCTACATTCACACAAAACACATGCTTAAAAACATGAAAGATGATAATGAGGCAAAATTAGACAGTACCCATTTTAGGAATTCTTATCCTTGTGGGAAAAAAAAAAACACTGACCTGAGAGCTTGACAATGCAGACCAGAAATAGAAAAGGAACACCAACAACATCAAAATTACCCAGATGAGAAAATTCACATCAAATTGAAACTACTAAATGATCTTTTGATCAGAACCCAAAGCTAAATGATCATAACTATATAGTGATTAATCCAGCAAATCATAGATTAAAAAGAATTTAAGAATTGGAAACCTAAGAAATGAAATAATGATGAGAGAGAGACTTCAAGCTTACATTACGTAATTGGTCGAGCTGCAAAACAGGTCGTTAAAAGGAGCGGGAGAATCGGAAGCCGTCAGAAATTCCTAAACCCAGGTTTTTTTTTTCTTAATCGTTGAAAAGAATAGCTCAAATTCATCAAAAACAAAAGATCAAATTGAAAATGTTAAAAAATGGACCCCCAAGGATGAATTACATGACGAAAAGATCATCACCCCTGGTTATCTCCATGGGGCCCAACAAGCGGGTGTAGATACGGCGTAAGAATAGATAGTATAACGTGTAGCAACTTTGGGTAGAAATATCCATCCACTTATCTGAGCCAGGGGTTTTTCGTATAAATAGGCAGTTGGAAGGAAGAACTGAAGAAATTTCGAAAAAGCAAAGCAATATTGTTGAATAGGCGTTTGGCGGAAGTGAAGAAATTTCTGTTGGTGAGAAATCTTCTTTGTAGGTAGTATTTTATTCTCATATTTGTTATATATCAAGATTTAAATCCATAGAGAGAAACACAAGCATCATTTTTTTTTTGGGAGAATTGAATTTGAAACCTCTCCTCCTGTATTTTGTGAGTTGTAGATGAGAATTGCTTTCTAAACTTTGATATTTGGTGATGAATTCTAATGGTCTCTTGGAAATTTCTGTCTAAATTTTATGTGTTAGTACTAATCATGATTTTCAAACATAGGTACATACAGGGTTTAAAGAATATCACATTTTCTGTTCCCATTAGCTCGATAGTCCGAATTGGACAGTTACCCACTTTGCATAAGGATTGTAAAGCCAATTTAATAAATTTCTTTGTTTGTTTGGATAAAGCAGTATTCCCTATTGGCAACTGGGTTGAGCTTTGTTGAGTTCCTAGATTGCTGTGCTTATGTTACTCGTGTTGCTTAGGGTTTGGTTGGGTAGAGGTTTCCTTTGCTTTAGTAACTTTGTTGGGTAGAGTCATTGCTTTGTTTGAAGAAGGGGATTTGAATATGTTTTTATCATGAAGAATTATTGAATTTGTCGCAGACATAATCTTCTTCAAGATCGAACTACTAGTATATATTGTGGAACATATCAAATAGGAGCTGGGTTAATCAAAAAATTGAGGAATGGATTGGATGTGAAAACGCTGGAGGAAATGTCAAATTTCATAAGAATGCCCTTGATGTGGATCATCAACCAGTTGAAGAAAAGCACCTAGGATCAAATTCAAATAACAACTTTCTGATTTCTAACACTTATTTTGAGTGAGGTTGAACATTGTGGAAGAGTGATTACCAATGTTGATGGTTCAGGTTGAAATTTTATAGTTTCAAGGGAGGATACTGGGAGTTGGGTTTTTAAAGTACTACGTAGGAAGATCTATGATGTTCTAGATGACCAAATGGCTTCAATAGCTTCTTTCAGCTCACAGGCAAACATATCACGCTGTTCCAGCTTGATGCAACAGACATCGGACAACATATAAGATGGCCTTAGTTTATAAGTGTGTTATTGTTCAAGTAGGATCAACAGAAAATGTGGACTCAAGAGGCATACTCTTTTTAATGTGCCAGATACTATCTATCTGTGGTTGCAAGATAAGTTTCTGGCTCGGTATACGGAGGTTCACTTGAACCTTGCAAGATGACCCAACTTGTAGTAAGTTAAGGCATCAAAACCAGCAAGGTGCAACTACGGACAGGTGGAATCACCACCTACCAAAAGACTCACTCCGATATGAAATTTCCAAATGAAGAAAAGGGGACTCTGCTTAAATCGTGATGGAAAGCTTACTTTGGGCACAAATCCCAGCACCATTGGCAATGTTAAGGATTACAACAACAATGGGTCCAGAGACAAGCCATCTTATGCATTGCATCCATTGTTGGCGTGGTTGCAGTTAAGGGGAGAGAGTAATAGAAACTATTCCACTACTTTTTATGATCTTTTTCTAGTTCCCAAGTGGCCAATAGGTTTGATTTGCTTTGTTGAGTTTTCTGTATATTTTCATAGCTTAAGTTATCATGTTGGGTAAAATATTAGCTTGTTCATGACTGTCTTCTTACGTTACATTGTTGACGCAGTCATTGGTTGGTTAGAAGAGTTTTAACTGGGTAGGAAATGTGAGATATTTGTTAATGTTGTTCAGTTGTAAGAAGTGTTGATTGAAGTTAATGAAGGTGTTGGAGGAACAATGTCCTTGAAGAAGTTGAAGCTCTGCGGTCAAGGATAAGGAATGTGTGAGACGAATATACTTGATCTTATGACTTGTCAGAAATCACACTTGAGGTAACATGAGAACAGAGTGAATATCAATTGACAATATGAACATAAACAAGGAGGACAGAAAGCACTCAGGTTCATTTCTCACAAATTCTTTGTGATGTGATTCCATGAGAATGGAGTGAAGCCTGTTATAATGTTATGTAGTTCTACCTACTCTGTTTTGATTGTATCTTGTGTGGAAACCCCAAAGCCCCTGACTAGAATTGGCCGTACTTTGAGAATGGAATTAGGGAGGTAAATTTGGCTTCTCTGATGACTTGAGTTGGAAGGTTCAAGTCTATTTGAAAAGTTATGTCATTTCTTGAAGGTATGTGATTTTTAGGTGCAGTTGTGTTATGTTCCTATTTTAAGTACTCAGACTATTCGCTCCTTTTCAACATGTTCTTTTGAACTGAAGTGGCTGGGTACCTAACATTTGGTAATAGAAAGACACCCACCTCCAGGGATCGAGTCACATAAGGGGCGACCTGTAGGCTGGATTAAGATAATAAGATGCATTGTTATTATCTATGGGCATATGTCATCACATTGAATACTGGTAGTTGAGTGGTGCCACCTGCAGTGGAATTATTGAAGCAGTTAACAGGTGGGGTTAGTGATTAAAATTCCGAATTCCGGATTTTGATCTATTTGACTCTGGTTGTTGTTGGGCTCTCAGGGCATATTTAGCTTCACCTCACTTAATTAGTTGAAAATTGGATATATGAGGAATATGATTTTGGAATACTAGAAAGGCCTATGAGTTGATTGAGTTCATGTTTCATCTCATCAGAATGACATTCTTTGGGCTGCTGAAGTTTCTTTGAAATGAAATATTCACTCAACTTACTTGGGAATATCTTACATACTGCAAAAACAGCTACCCGTTTCGATTATTTAAAGAATCAATTGAAATCAATCTCATAGTTGAGCATCAGAACCCAACTTAAATTCACCAGATTATGATCCCATATACTATGTAATTGTATTGGAGTTTAGATCTATACCTGTATTAGTAAGGAATCACCTCATGTAGTAAGGCTTGTTACCAAATCAAGGAATGAAAATTGGAAACACCTCATTTTACATCATTTTGAAAACAGTAATTATTGTATTCTTACTGAATTCCCTGCATCACTGGAGAGTCTGTGTTGGAAGGCATGGCTTTTACTATTGTGATGTTATAGCTTTTTGGTTGCTTTATTGTAAACAACAGTAACCATTAAAATCTATTTACAAAGAACAGTAAAAGAAACATATACTCTGAATTTTTTGGTTTTGTTTCTGGGATAACATTCATTATGTATATTAGTTCGTGCATTCTATGATATGTTCATATGCATTCAAACTGGAGCACTCATGATATCTATATGTCCATTTACAGTGAACCTTAAACTTAACAGTAGTCTTCATTTTCAATATCATTATCATCTGAGTCTTCTTCTACCAGTATTTGGACCCAGTAGTACTATTAGTCAATGCAAAAGTCCAAAACACCCAACCTTTTCAATACATTTATATGTTCTACTTTAAGTTGGATCAGAGTTTATAAGCAGTGCCGGTTTTGCGGGTCCACTCTTAATCGCGTTGCCTATCATTAAAAAAAAAAAAAAAACTCTCTTAATCACCTGGTCTATCCAGAAAAAAAAAGTTAGGTTAAAAAGGATGAAATTGTACTATATATTATAGTACTAAAACTTGAAAGTTAATGTGATAACTTTTTTTGAATAGTTCTTGTTTCAAGTTTTATATAAACAAAATGAACTAACAAATTTGTATAAGTTTTTTTTTTCCTGATGAAAGGTGCAAATAAATTATTATTTTTGGGTGGGCTACACGATTTAAATCTCACAACAACTTGAGTCGGATCAGATACTAGATAAACAATCTGAGCTAAATCGGTTTTAGTTAAATAGGTAGAATGGGAACCTAAAGGTAAGAGAGCCTTCAATTGAATAATTAAAGAATACGTGGGATTCCAGCCCAAGACGTCCACTAGGGAAGCCAATACTTCCAACCAATAAGTGCTGTTGTTTTTCTGGTAAATGTGTCAATTCAACCAAGTGAAGTGAATGAAGAAAGAAAAGTAACTCTCTACGTTTGGTGTTAAATTTGAATCAGCTGGAGAAGTTAGAAATGTCGGGTGGGTAATAGACAGGATCAAAGTGGGTAATGGGTGTCCATGACTGATGGTTTCCCCTCAAAAATAAATGTTGAAAAGATATTCTGGACCTTCTCCCACCACCATCATCATCATGCATGCATGTAAATAAACACGTCTTTTCATTCCTCTGCATGTATGCTTATTTAGTACTATTTGAGGTTCAAACTCTGAACACCCTAAACGCCACATCTCTCTCTCTCTCTCTCTCTCTCTCTCTCTCTCTCTCACTCTCTCTCTCACTCTCTCACTCTCATGATGAGAGATTAAATGGTCACACATCAAGGTTGATGAGAGAATAGACCATATATATAGTAGAGGTTTTTACTGAATGACTGAAGATGTTCAACCCTCAACTTTAAAAATGTAATATGAATGCACTATTGTGATGCTCTAAATCTAACCTTGTATTGTGTTGGATTTTCAAGCTTAGACTTCATCGTTTCACATATATTCTTTAGATCAACAAACAAGTAAAGTTTAATCCAATGAAAAAAGTAAAATTCACACAACTCTAGTTGAATTAAGACCATTGTTATTGAGACAACCGGTTGTGTCTCGGCCCAAAGTTTACTCAAGTTTTGATTGGAGATGCCTTCTCTTTTTTTTTTTTGTTAAATAAATTTTTTTTTATATAATAAAATATGTGAGAGTTCTTTTATCCCCGCCCCACAACCCAAAATCTATGTCATCTTCAATTTCAACTTCCCCACCACTACTAGCGAGGATTGCCATCGCCGCCGACAACCAAAAAAAAATTATTGTTATTATTTTTCCCGATTCCCACCTTCCTCCCCACCCCCTTCCACCACCACCACTACCACCACTATCATCTTTCCACTGTCACCACCACCACCCAGCTCTACCACCCTACCGCCATCACAGAGATTATAGAGAAATGGGGAGGAGATAGAGAGAGAAAGAGGTTGTTGTGATAGTGGTGGGACGGTGGTGGTAGTGGTGGAAGGGGGTGGGGGAAAGGTAGGAATTAGGAATATATATATATATGAGGGAGGTTATTGCACCCCCTCTAAGAACACCCCCTTATAACGCCCCTTCTTGTGGGGCCCAAATGCGATGCATTTATGGGCTAATTTTTTTAGAGGATCTTCTTCTCACTATATATATCATCATATTAAAAAATTACTTTGTTTTAAAACTTTTAATCCCTTTAAATTAATCTTTAAAAATTAGTAATTATTTAGTAACTATTTGAGGGGTCAAATAGTTACCAATTTTTAGGAAAGTGATTTGAGGAGGTTAAAAGTTTTAGAACAAAGTGGTTTTTTAATATGATGATACACATAGTGAGGAGAACATCTTCTAAAAAAATTAGTCCGTAGATGCATCGCATGTGGACCCCACAGGAGGGGGTGTTATAAGGGGGCGTTCTAAACGGGGGTGCAATAACCTCCTTCTATATTCATATACATATATAATTTTTTTCGGTTGCTGGTGGCGATGACAGTGTTCGGCGGTGGTGGTGGGGAAGATGAAGATGAAGGTGGGAAGGTGTATTTTGGGTTGTGGGGTGGGGATAAAAGAACCACATATTTTATTATTAAAAAAGTTTTATTTTAAAAAAAGGGAGGGCATCCCCAATCAAAACTGGAATAAAATTTGGGCTAGGACACATAACAACGGTCTTAAAAAACTATGTCAAATTGAATTAGTATATAGAAAAATTTTATAATAAAAAAAAAAAAATTGTTTCAATTCATCAACTATTAACTTCTCACTATCATTTTGCAACGCCACAGACTGAGAACCGACTGATGTCTATAAATATGAAATAAATAGGTAAAACCACATTTTCAATGATACAAAGAATATCACAAAGTGCACAAATGCATACCAAAGTTTCATTGTTGTTTAAGGAGACCCTGTTAGAAGTCAATGTCACCCTGTTAGAATTCGTTGTAGGCGACTTTCCCTGCACGGCATGGACATTGTTTAAGGAATAGTGAGGAAAAGTCAAAAAAAAAAAAANAAGGGGGTGGGGGAAAGGTAGGAATTAGGAATATATATATATATGAGGGAGGTTATTGCACCCCCTCTAAGAACACCCCCTTATAACGCCCCTTCTTGTGGGGCCCAAATGCGATGCATTTATGGGCTAATTTTTTTAGAGGATCTTCTTCTCACTATATATATCATCATATTAAAAAATTACTTTGTTTTAAAACTTTTAATCCCTTTAAATTAATCTTTAAAAATTAGTAATTATTTAGTAACTATTTGAGGGGTCAAATAGTTACCAATTTTTAGGAAAGTGATTTGAGGAGGTTAAAAGTTTTAGAACAAAGTGGTTTTTTAATATGATGATACACATAGTGAGGAGAACATCTTCTAAAAAAATTAGTCCGTAGATGCATCGCATGTGGACCCCACAGGAGGGGGTGTTATAAGGGGGCGTTCTAAACGGGGGTGCAATAACCTCCTTCTATATTCATATACATATATAATTTTTTTCGGTTGCTGGTGGCGATGACAGTGTTCGGCGGTGGTGGTGGGGAAGATGAAGATGAAGGTGGGAAGGTGTATTTTGGGTTGTGGGGTGGGGATAAAATAACTCCCACATATTTTATTATAATTTTTTTTTTTAAAAAAAAGAGAGGTATCCCCAATTAAAATTTGAGTAAAAATTGGACTGAACTGATCAAAATCAGTTGCGTAAATAACAACGGTCCAAACCAAACATTTTTGTTCTTGGGTGCATCAAAAAAGGAACGGTGCACGTGGACACGCAAAATCACTAGTGCTGTTTAGACTTAGAGGGAGAGGGAGAGAGTCAGAGAGATGGTCCAGATTGGTTGAAAATGCAGGTCTAGACTCCAGAGTGCAGACAAATCTCTCTGTGGTGGCAAAGTTCTGTGAATTCTGTCTCTTCCTCGAACAATGGCAAGAAAATCTTACCAAAATCAAATCTGTCCTTCCACTTCTATCACCCACCATTCTCCCTCTCTCTCTCTCCCCTCATACATTGATATTGAGAGAGAGAGAGAGAGAGAGAGAGAGAGAGAGAGAGAGAGAGAGAG